>CAJUYG010000956.1:16757-54364 GCA_910591675.1 Galerucella calmariensis | reverse complement strand
CAGGCATTTTGTTCAGTTTTGTTCAATAACAATATTTATAAAAACAAGAAAAGTGATATATATATTTATATATATATATATATTTACGACTGGCTATCAAAGTGAGGACACGACTTTCAGCATACAAAGTGAGGACACCATGAAGGAGTGGATTGAGAACGTTAGGGACAGATATGTAATATAATTCGAAAATTAGGTAAATGGTGAACGATAATATACTCGTGAATTTTCATATGGAAAAAAGTTTTAAAATTTGTGTATATCCGACAATCTGAGGACCAACCATTTATATATCAAAACGAGCACCGTATAATTATTCACCACCATATCCACAAAGTGAGGACCATCTAACATGAAAAACGATATATAACGCACCAAGTGAGGACTATACAATGTTGCCATATTTGAACATATTATGAGACTATTGTATCGAAGGA
This sequence comes from Galerucella calmariensis, assembly GCA_910591675.1. Classification (NCBI taxonomy): domain Eukaryota; kingdom Metazoa; phylum Arthropoda; class Insecta; order Coleoptera; family Chrysomelidae; genus Galerucella; species Galerucella calmariensis. Next base: position 53,927 of record CAJUYG010000956.1, on the reverse strand, counting down.
AAGAAAAAGAAAGACATATATGTGACCGAATTCTGCTTACACTGTTTTAAATAATTTTGAGTTAATATCAAGGTTGGCGACAATAAATTGAAGACCTAGATGAGGATGATTCTGATAGTATTTTTAATGATATAATTAACGTAGAAACCAAATATCTTAATTTGTGTGCACTAATTAAAAGAAATTTACAAAATCCTATTGGAACAAATTCTAGCTCGAGCTCTAGCTCTCCTGTGCCGTCACAGGCTCCAAATAATTATGTTAAGGTTCCAGAGCTGTCCATTTCAGTTTTTAATGGAAAATTTTCCGATTGGAGTGGTTTTTAAGATTTATTTTCTGCCCTGATTATCGATAACACACAATTATCTGATATACAAAAGTTTATTTATCTGAAATCCTCCCTAAGGGGTGAGCCTCTTAAATTGGTGGAAAATTTACCTTTAACGAACGATAACTTCAATATAGCTTTAAACACTTTGAAAAATAGGTATGAAAATAAATTATTTGTTATCAATGCCCACATTAAGACACTGGTGGAAATTCCGTCTATAAATAGGTGTACGGGAATTAACTTACGTGAATTCATTACAACAATAAATCAACATATGGAAGATTTAAAAAAGTTAAGTGTCCCAATTGAGGCATGGGATTTGATTTTAATCTACTTATTAACTCAAAAGTTAGATTTCCAAACTAAACAAGCATTTGAATTTGACAGAGGAAGTAGTGCACTGCCAACATTGAAAGCATTTTTGGGTTTTCTGGAAAAGCGGTGTATAGCATTAGAGAATTTAGGGGTCCCGGAAAGTAAAGGGAAATTTGTTAATTTAAATACAAAATCCACGCTTCAAGGTGAGCTTATATGCAAAAATGTTGCTATTGTAAGGGTACTAATCACCAGGTGGGTGAATGTTTTAAATTTAAATCGATGTCGGTTGATCAACGACGGCAATTTGTGAATACAACTAAATTGTGTTATAAGTGTTTTTACCTCATTTTGTTCAAAACTGTACTAAATCAGGGTGTTTCATTTGTAAGGGTAGTCACAACACATTATTGCACGTTCAGAAAGGGCAATATGGTGATCAGGGTCATAGCAGCAGAGGAAATGTTGCTATTGTTAATAGCTCTCGCGATAATGTTCCATCTAATATTAGTGGAAACTTTTGGGAAAGTCATGCACCTCAGGATAAGGCAACTGCAGGAGGTATTTTTGACCAAACAGTTGAGGAAAATAAAATTCTTTTAAATAATTCAATTCAATCGTTGTCTGCAATGGCACAAGGAAGGTCTAACTATGTTATGTTAGCTACAACACAGGTGTTTTTGTTGGATAGGAACGGAAAATCCGTTATAGCGACTGCTTTATATTAGACAGCGTGCACAATGTTCGTTAATAACAACAAAGTTAGCGAGAAGGTTACTTTATCCATCTTATAAACGCACTATTCAAATTTCGGGAATATCAGGTAAAGGGGCCATGTGTTATGAAATGATTGACATTACACTATCTTTAAGAAATTTTGAAGACTTCAATAACCAGGAACTTAGTATATCTTGTTCAGTAATGGATAACTTTGTATCGAAACTGCCCCAAATAGAAATAGATATAAATAAAATTCGAATTCCATCAGATTTGCATTTGGCTGATCCTTTTTTTGGCGAACAAAAGTCAGTTGACATACTTCTCGGTGCCGATATTTATTACGAGGTAATCACACCAGAGATAATAAAATTAGGTAGGGGTTTGCCGGTGTTACAAAACACACTTTTTGGTTTGGCAATATATCTGAGGAATTTATTGGGTATTTAAGTGCAAATAATAATTATGATCGTAATAAATGTTTCTTTGTCGACAAGTTCGTCGGAGATCAATAAAATGATGGAAAAGTTTTGGGAATCTGAAGAAGTCAGTTGTAATAACATTATAAATTCTGCAGATGAACTTGCAGAAAATATTTTTAATAATACCACAAAGATTTTAGAAAATGGGTCTTTTCGGGTAAATATGTTACTAAAATCAGTTAACGAATATGAGAAATTGGGTGATTCCTTTACGTTAGCTAAAAGGAGATTTCTAAGTTTAGAAAAACGATTCGTAAAGGATAATAATTTATTTTTAAATTATAAAGGGTTTATTGATGAATACGTGGCACTGGGTCAAGCAAAATATGTCCTTTTGGGGGTCCATTCTTTATTAAAAATTCAAAGGCAAGGCGGGCATCATGTATAAAGGCATATATTGTATTTTTTATTTGCATGGTTACTAAATGTATTCATTTAGAGTTAGTGACAAGTTTATCATGTGAAGCATTCTTGTTAACATTTAAGCGTTTTATTGCACGAAGAGGTAACCCAAAAATAATTTATAGCGACAACGCGACAAATTTCTTAGGCGCTAGAAATCAGCTACACGAGCTATATGTATTCTTTAAAAATGAAGGAAATGAAAATAATATTGTGGACTTTTTTGTAAATAAGGGTACACAATGGAAATTTATTCCACCTCGATCGCCACATTGGGGAGAATTTGGGAAGCGGCGGTTAAAAGCGCAAAATTTCATATCCTACGAGTGATTGGGAAAACCAAAACTCACATTCGAGGAATTTAGTACAGTGTTGGCACAAATTGAGGCGATACTAAACTCACGGCCCCTGTGTCCACTCTCAAATGATCCTGGAGATTTGTTGTGCTTAACTCCTGGGCATTTTTCAATAGGGGAAAGTCTGGATGCGTATTTAGAAAAGGATACAACTACTGTTCCGGAAAACCGGCTTTCAATATGGCAAAAATGCACAAAAATCCAACAACATTTTTGGAAACGGTGGTCGGTGGAGTATTTAAATCAATTACAAAACCGACCAAAATGGCTAAGAACTACGAAAAATTTAAAATTAGATCAACTTATATTGTTAAAGGAGGACAATATTCCTCCTCTAAGATGGCCTTAAGGTAGAATAATTGAAATTTTTCCGGGGGCTGATGGTAGGGTTAGGCTTATTAAAATAAAAACAGAGACTGGAATTTTCACCAGGCCTATTAGGAAGGTCTGCCCCTTACCTATTGAGAAATAAACGATGCTGTAGATATTAGATATATTATTTATATTGTTAAACTTAGGAACTTTATTATATTATAACGACACAGTATAGATATTATTGCTCGTATTATTGTTTATTGAGGGGTATTTAATAGTTCATTTTAGTAGGTAAGATTAATAAACAATCTCAATGGTACACGTCGAATGGGCTTGTACTTTCCATTTGACACGCTACATTAGGTATTATCTTGTATTGTTACAAAAAAATGGAAGTATGAGAGCGTAAGGGTCTTTATTGTGTTTAAATTTTTTTTCTCTAGAATTTGACCTGTTTATAACAAAGGGCTGGATATAAAAGGGTAGTTTATTTAACACTTGTGTTTAAAATACTCAGTTATCTTTTCTTTTAACAGTTATTTCAAATCAAATGATTTGAATAGAAAAAACTATTCAAATTATAAGAAAAATTTGAATCTCATTGAAAGTGTCCTGGTCAGGATAAATTCAAAAATTTATCGTTATAACTGAACAAGACAATTTTCGAAGATTTTGTTATCATTTAGCCAATTCTTTGCAAAAACTTCCGTTTCACTGTTCACTGCTTCGCACTGGTTCACAATCACAAATATGACTTTTTTTCGAAAGATTCAGGAGCTATTACGATATCTTACCGGCATTTACCTGACTGGTCAGACATTCTTTCCGTCGTCGTTTCTACGGCGGAAAGCTAGAAATTTAGATTATAGGTGAGAACATTATTTCACATTACTTTATAAAACGATTGCTATCAGTACAAATGTTGAATTGCATTCAAGATAATGTTTTGTAAGTTGATATCAAATATTCAATGAACTCTTCAAACCCAACAGTTGTTAGCGGCTGCTTAGGAATCTTGCAACAAGGTATAATCTTTGAAATGATAATGATAATGATATGAAATTGTGAGTCGATTGATAAAACTCAATTATGCATATTTCAAAGCCCAAAATGGTTTTGACGTGAGCGCTTGGCGTACCGCCGGTACCTGGAATTTTTCCAGATAACCAATGTCGAGTGATAATTCACAAAAAGCCTATTTTTTCCTTTGTCTTATGAAATATCAGTTTTATTATTTTTTAATAAATTGTACTGTACTGATTATTTGATCTTGGTAGATTCTTGAAAAAAAAAACAATAGTAGGCATTGAAAACTTCAACCACATCATTATTTTTATGTGGAAATTGTCAAAACTATTACTAATTTCAAATTAACACAAATAAATTGAGAGGTACATATTATTCGACGTAGCAAGTCTTGCGTTAGTGTGGAGTGAGTTCAGTTTATTGTTCTTTTTCAATTATTTTTTAAAAGAGAAAGAAATAAGCAATTATGTGATACTTAGGTTGCCTTTTGGAAAAATCGAGATGTCGGCAGCATGCTGAACGCTGACGGCAAAAACATTTGACATTTGCTCCAAAATATGCTTGATGAAGTCCCATTCATTGTGCTAAAATTTCATATCTTTCCCTTTATCCTTTTCAACGATAATCTCTTGAAGCCAGACTTTTTAGCAGCCCTGTATAAAACCATTAATCTTACAACTGACGTTAAAATCGGATTGATCAAATTTTGTACTAGGCTACTCTGGTATTGTTTTACAGATCAAATTCATCAAACATGCCTAAAGTACTAACAGTAATGGCGATACTCTCTCAATATAATTAATAGCAACTAACAAGCAATTTTCGGACTTTGTTCAGAAGCGTTCATGAAAATAATTCATTTTTAAGGTAGTGAGACGAACAACTTCTGTCATTCAATGAAAAAACATTTAGAACGTAAAAGGATATTATTTTCATGGAAATTATGTATACAGCACACAAAGCTAGGACCAGCCTTGTTGTCAGATCTCTGGTCCTCACTTGGTGCGCTGGACGCCATACCATGAAGCTCAGAATATACACGGTCGAAATATATACTCAACGAAAAGCGCCGACTGTGGCGAAATTTAGAATCACAGTATACGTGATTTGACGTTAAGCCTACAAAATGAGGTCAATTTTTTTTTCATCGTTAAAGTGATTTAACTTGGTAGAGATTGATATTTGTGAAGATTGAAGGCATGAACAAAGTGAGGACCGTATATTGGTCCTCACTTTGTCGCGGTCCTCACTTCTTCCGCAATTTTCCTGTAGCCGGGCCTCACTTGGTACTATAGACGTAAATATATATATATATATATATATATATTCTGAATAAAAAATACTAATCAAATGAACAATATACTAAACACTAATAAAATATACTAAATTGAAGCAAAATATACTAATAAATTCGACTAAAAAGTCTTGAGCAATGTTTATGACTGAATAGACAATACAAAACTAACCCATCCGTCTAAATTGTTTGCCCTGCACGGCCATATTAGGTCACGTGATCTGGATTGCCTAATAGAATGTGACATGAGTCTTACAGCACAATATGGCTCGCCGACCTGTTAGTGACATCATTCTGGAATGGTCTATTAGATTTGTACTGGCGACACCGCGGTGAAAAAGCAAACTGTTTAGATTTGGCGGTTTTGAGGACAGGTTTTGTCAATTTTTCCGTTTAAGTCGATTTTTTTATCTAGCCTCCATGGTTATATTATTATTATGTTTACATATTTGTACGCACTTTGACACACACTCATGAGTGTATTCGACAGCTATATGCATATATCAATTTCCACACGATATAAAATTATTATAAGTATACAGGGTATACTCAAAAATATGTATAATTAATTCAACATAATATAGGCAAAGAACGTACAAAATATACTTTAATCACACAATAATTAACAGTTAAGGATTTTTGGCTCTTTCGCATTTTTTGAGAGTAATATGACGTTGTTCCGAATAAAAAAGTTCATAGCAGTTGATATAGACTAAATAAGTTTCTGTAGTGTTAATAAGACATTTTGGAACGCTCAAGTAATTAAACAGAAATTGCGATGTGGTTGGGGGAACGAATTTCTGAGAAGTTTTAAGTAGTTAAACATGAAAAATTATAAAACTCTCCTCAACAGTTTAATTTTTTATACGAAAAGTTTAAGTGCTGAATTTTTTGTCAAGATTAATATTGCAGCATTAAAAATAAAATAATGTAGACGTCCATATGGTAGGATGACAAAATTAACGCAGGTTAGTTTTCTTGTGTTCGTTTTCAGGTTAATCTAAGAAAAACTATTATTGCTCTCAATACTACAGCAGTGGTTTTAGCATACGAAGATGGAAGCATACAAAAGAGAGGCCGGAGGATTTGGAGCATTTCTTGGATTTTTCGTCGATACGAAGGTAATAATAATATCCGCAGAGCTTAAGAAATTATTTAAGAATGCCTGATCAATATTTTAAAAGAAAGCTGAAACCCACAAACTACAAAACACAACAGCCAATGAATAAATTATTGACGATCAAGCTGTCATTTCTCTTATGTAAAAATTAACCAATGGTAAATCAGATTTTATAAAAATTAACGATGGTTTCACAGGCGTTGTTAAATAAAGAATTTGATCATATTCATATATCGCCATAGCCGATACTCTTTGACCTTAGAACATAAAACAGACAGGAAGGAGCATTTACCAAATAAGTTTGCGTCCAAATAGGAGGTTGCAAATGGCGGATAGTCGGTTCCGTTTTGTACAGTGGCGTACTGTTTGTATATGTATAGGGTATGGGATATGTGAAATTTTATTTTATTGAGATTTATTGAATATATTATGTTTTAGGAGCAATGAAAATACCAATATAGAATAATACTTTTGATAAAACTTTCGTTTAAACTTATTTTCACCGAAAAAACTACATAAAAAATCTACGTCAGTAAACGTCATAATTAGGGTGTGGCAAGTGGCGACTTCCGTCGCATTTTCTTAAACACCTAATGAATGACAAGAATCCTGAATAAAATATAGGATTGTTTCACAACTTATTAATTTAATGATACCCACCGAAAGCCATTATACACGTGAATATTTCAAATGATACCTTGACATATTGTCGGTTATTAAAACTTTTTGCATATAATGTAGATTTAAATATTTAGAGCTTCATCAGAAGTTTTCTAATTATTTATTTTCTAGACAAATTACATAAATGTACAATACATTCTAATAATCAAGCTTTCTAACTGGAGTACCGGGTATTTTTGATAAATATGTGGTTTATTCTGTGATAGCATTGAACTAATAGAAGTTAAGTGCTTTTTTTAGAAATTCAATCAAAGCATTCGAAATCTGATCTCATAGTTCTAAATTGCTTTGTTAAAAAATGCAATTGAAGAAATCTACATGGAGAGAATTCAACCAAAAATAAATTGAAAAGAGCAAAATTGCGACAGTAATAGGAGTCATAATTTTCTAACTCATATTATCATTCATTCAGATATTACTGAGGTGTTGTATAATATATTTTGATAAATATCTAGATTTCCTGTAGTTGATCACTGCAAACTATTCGGTATAACGTTTGACTCACGTCTTAAGTACTTATCTGGAAACAATATACAGAGCATTTGGATGGAAACTATCCAAAATCTAAAGGCGTCACTTTTATGAAAAATTGAAAAACACGTTAATAATCATATGAAGGGGGACGTCGTTTTGCTCGTATGCAGACGTTATAACTAACACCCTTTCCCCTATGACCATCCCAGCCAATTTTTGAAATAAAACACTCTACACCCTGAAAAAGATTTTCTTGAATAAAAGAACATTTTTTTAGGATAAACAAATCTGAAGTTTGAATAGAGTCAACCAAACAGAGGTGTTATGTTAAAATTTCGGCTTGTTAAAAATTTCAAACAAGAGTTTGGTATCATTCAAACTAATTGTAGTGTTATATAAACATTCAGGTGATTAGATTTAAGGAAATTATATCTTCAATCCAAACTAAAAGTTGAACTTCAAACAATTGATATTTTAATATAAACAATTAATTTCTTTAAAACTTGAGTTGTTTATTTTAAACAACCACAAGTTTAAATGAAACAATACATTTTTTAAAACTTCAAAATAATTTCTTTTGTGCAAACTCGAGTTGTTTAGTTTAATTGATGTAAATCAAATAATCCTTTTATTATGTATTTTTATAATGAGTCATATTAAAGAGTGTTTGTGCAGCTGATGACAAAGTTCTACAAAACTAAAACCAAAATCGGAAAGTCTAGATTGCTGAAAAGGTAATTTAAGTGAAAAGTCCTGCTATATGTCCAAACATATTTATTGAAGAATTATATAAAGCAAACATAGAATCATTGATTTTGAGTACTACTACTACTTGTAAACACTTGTCGAAATATACAAAACTTAAAAAGTACCTACATACATAGAGACGAATTCAAGGATTAATCTATGTAGACAACTAACCCGGTTAGTTTTGTACTGGGATACTATGATTGCCACTCAAAACACAAATATATACATAGCAGCAAAACACTCCCTTAGGTGGGACAATTCACACACATCCAGTAAATCCATAACTTGGCCACAGGTTAATGATGAGATCTTTTTTAATCTGTAACTTTGCAGTAAATGCAATACAATCCATTCAAAATACCATAATATAAATAAATTGAACTTTTAACGGGTTTTGTCTCTGATCGTATGCATACAATACCTACGGTTCACGATATAAACACACCGAGTACAGAGACAAGGGCCGAGTACCTACTTACTTATTATCTGCAGCAGTCTGCAGTCAAACTACCACTAGGACGAAACAAGAGGGGTGAGGTTTTCACGTTTCAATGCTCGTGATTGGGTGTTTAATTTCTTTAAAACAAAGAATTTAGAAATGTTTTTTAATTTCAAAGAAATATATTCTTTGAACCAATTATATGCAACAATGTAGAATAACATTTTGGCATCTATACTTTCAAAGCAATGATTCATTATCTATAAGAATTTTACATTTTGATTTAAACAAATTTATATATTTCCAACAAATATTTCCTTTATATTCAATAATTGCCATATTTGAAACAAATAAATGTGAACTTTAATTTCAAACAATTTATAATCTATATTTAAACAGTTCAAATTTTTTCATTCAACACCTATTGCTTTGAGTTAAACAACATTTGTTATTATTATGAAATTTTTATTCAATAAATGTAATTGTTCAATTCAAACCAACCGTTTTCAGTGTAAATGAATATAAGTTAAATAATTGCAATACTTGGAAGAAAGTTATCCAAATAGTAATTGCAAACAATTTATAATTTCAATTCAAGCAATTTGAATTTTAATTGAACACTCAATTCTTTTGCATTTATCACAAATTGTTAATTCCAAACAAATCATTTTCAAACAAATACGTTTACTTCAACCAAACAATCCTTTTTTAGAGTGTATACATTATTGGATACTGTCTAAAAGAGAATTACTCTGCAATTTAAATGTTTGAGCTTTGCCAATGAAGAATTAGTGGTACGTTATTTAATGAAACTATCTTCAAAGTAGTTCCATCTGAACTTTTTAAAAAATATTTGATATACCTCCGTTGCAAGCCCTTTTGTCTACTTTATTTGATTATTTTCTATAACTCTGTGTTAACCAAAATCTAGTTAACACATTGTTACAGTTGATGCGTGTTGAATATATGAACTGTGAATATTTGCATTATTTTAACTCAGCAGTGTTGAATTCCATTGATAAATAAAAAAACAAAAACTTAATACGGAAAAAAATGTAGTGTAATAACTCATAATATACGCTATGACTACTGAAAACAATTAATTATATCTATACAAAGGCAGATGCTCTCGGAAAACCCTCGTAAAACACAGAAGTTATGTATGGTGACGTCATACATCAGCATATATAAATTATAAAGTTCTGCAGGTATTATTCTGAGGTTAATGTTTGGAAAGTTGTGCTATAAAAATGACATTCCACGGTACGTTTTTCCTTAGGCTATTATTTATTATTGCTTGAAATTTATAACTTCATTACAAAAGAATATCGATGAAGTAGGTTTAAAAATTGGAATATAAACCAAAATTTCAATCCACCAACATTGATTCTTGATATAGTTATAATAATCCAATAAACGAAGTAAAAATTTCATGATATCGAAAAAAAAATTTGAAAATGTAGATTTTGAATCACAGTTTACTGTTGTTACATTTGTCCAAGCTGCCACTATCCATAATAGATCATTTGCATTTAGCATTTCCTCTAGAGATGGCTCGAATTCCATAAGCATGAGGAATCTTTTGACTTCAATACAATTTTGTATAATTCACTGATCTATAGGCTTACGTATGGCTTGATACTCTTCTTTTCCACACCATTTTACTAGAAAATGAAATTGTTAATAAGTATTTAGCAGCAGCTTTTTCTCCAGGACAATTGTAATTTTTTCAGAGCAAATGTTTTTTTTTGGGAAATGCTCTATAAAAAAAAATCCTGTTTTGTCAGTATTGTAAATATCTTCTGCAGAATGGTTTTCCAAGATTGTATTCAATTTGCAACCTCTTGTATACTGATGTGTGCAGACTCACCTCGAGCAGAATTAAACGTGATATTGTGTCTCTCGCAAAACTTTTTCAACGATCCACTCAATGCTTTGAAAGTGTCACAATTTTGTTCTTTTGCCGCTTCTGTCGCGTTTTCTTCAATTAATGGCACAGGCAGAGGAATATTCCTAATTCGTACTTTCACCACCTTTAATATCTTTCCTCACTACTAGTGCACCATCTCTTTAAAGGGCTGGACGCAGATGTCAGTTCATTTGCATGCTTTTCAGCAATCCCTTTTATTTGTAACGGTTATCATGGAAGTGCGTGGAAATAGCTAGTCCACCATCTTGGATAGATTAAGAGTTATTTTATTTTTCGTATTCTTCTCGGCTCTTCCAGTTAATACCCATACATTATTATTATACATTATTACCCATGCATTATCATCCAATCAATTGGTATAGTATTGACTTACATAGTCACAAAAATCGTTCGTGTAATTAAATTCTATAATTATGAAATCAAACAATTTTATTTTGTTAAATCTACATTATTTTTAACCTTAATTGTGACGCGTTTCGCTAACACAGTAGCTTTTTCAAACGAATGGAGGTATAATGAGAAGTTTTCAATTTATACAGTGCCTCAATACTAAATTATACGGATATTTAACAATAAAATTATAATCTATTTACAAGGAAATGGAATGAATTTGTCTAAATATGGGATTAACCAAAGTATTCAACAAGTTTACCTGGAAACTCATTCACAACAATCCTACAAGAACCTTTCTAGGTAAAAAGGTTTAATAAGGAAGAATTGTTAATATCAAGTTGGTCGTTAAGAAGATTATCTGAATATTTGTTTTTATTTATCTCTAGGGCTTCTAAAAGATTTAATTTTAAGGATTTAGGTTCTATATGCAAAATTTCAAAATTTTAATCGAAAGAGTGTTGGTTTGCTAATAAATGATTTGAATAGTTGGAATCTGATTTTTGGTTGTCATAACTACGTTTGTGTTCTGAAATTCTAGTTTTAAAATTCCTAAAAGTTCTACCTATATAAGTTTTATCACAGTCGTCATTACCACATTTTATTTTATAAACTCCTGATTTATTTAGTTTTGAAGATTTGGATTTGTTGTTTTCAATGAATTTGGATAAATTGTTGTCGGTTTTGAAGCAAATATTCAAGTCTAAAGTTTCTAAAAATTATTTTATTTTTAAGGATGGTATTCCAAAGTAAGTTAAGCTTTTAAATTGGTTATTTTTGTTTTTATCAGAAGGAAATACTTGTTCTGGAGTATGTTTTCGTATCTGTTTATTTATGATGCTGTCAATTAAATTTGGGTCGTAATTATTATTAACCGCTATTTGTTTTATTATATTTAGTTCTTTATTGTAATTGTCAATATCCAATGGAACTGTTAAAAGTCTATGTATCATACTATTGAAAGCTACTAATCTATGACTGATTGGGTGGACTGAACTATTATGAATTGTAATGTCTGTATGTGATGGTTTGTGAAATATAGATGAGTCATGTCTATTATTTATATTTGAAATTGTAAGATCTAGAAAGCTTATGGACTTATTTTGTTCAATTTCTACTGTAAATTTGATATTTTTAGGTTAATGTGAGTAATGAAGTTATCCAATTGTCTCGTAGAACCAGTGAAGCAAGCTAAAATGTCATCTACATTAACTAAGGTTGAATATAATGTAGATTTAACAAAATGAAATTGTTTGATTTCATAATTTACTATGGATCTACATCAAGTAAAAGCCTCATCTATTCAATTTCTAAATTCTATAAATGAAACAAATACATTTTTATTGCTGCCAAAGTAAATTGCAGCTCAGTATACATTCACGGGAGTTCAAGTTAGGTCATTTACGTTTTATCTAATAAACGTCTAAGCTTGCATTAAACAGTAAATCACTTATTCAATACTTACATTTAATTTCTTATTTTTATTGAGCAATAAAGCTGGAAACACTGGCGAATAATAGCCATTTTTAGAGCATATTATGTCGTAAACGCTTGAAAAAAAACTATACAGTGAAAAACAGCATTTTGATAATGAAAGTGAGAATAAGGATAGAACAAATATACTTTAAGAAACTTTCACTTTTATAATAATGAACTGGGATATATCACGACATTTATTCCGAAAATGTTATTCTTAAAACTTTTTTCAATATTATTTTTCAGTTTTCACCATTGATTTCAAAAACCATAAGGATTACTCCAAGAGATCACTTTGGCTACCAGAGCTAATGTTGAAACTAATTTTTATGTGGCCACAACAAGATGCCAAGTCTAGGAAATTATTTTGTATATTCTCAATATTATGTCTCATCTTCGTTCAATGTGGTTTGATGTCCTATTCATATAAATACTTCCAGGATTATAATCAAACGATTATTAGTGTAGCTGTATTAGCTCCAGTCATTCAGGTATGTTTTATCAACATAAATACAAACGTATTGTATAACTATCATTTGTTATTTTTATATGTTTTATAACAAGTTGTTTGTGGTTTATCTTATTCCAGACTTTATTTAAAATGAGTATGCTACAATACCATTCCACGTCATTGAGAAACATGATTGAAGATATTTCTGTCAAGTTCTGGCCTCATGACTTTTTCCCGAAATACTCAAAGACGTTTGGAACAAAATATCACTATGGTTTGATTTTTATGATGGCACTCTCGTCTACTGGATTTATGTTTGGTATCGGCTTTTGTTTGTTGCCACTCTTCGCACCAAATCGTGCATTACCATACAAGTAAATTACTTTATATTCACCAATTTTATTATTTATTTTACTACTTTCCGTAGTCCCATACTGTTATTTTGATTTAACGGTATTCAGATAACAATAGAGTACACGCATATTTCATATTTTGCTTGAATATTTATTTATAATAGTAAATATGATTTCAAAAATTACTAATAATAGGAAATAAACCAGTTTCCATTGGAAATAACTCCTGAATTTTAAAATAAAATTCAAATTTCAATGCACTCCGACCACAACCCGGGGATTTCCGAACGCTACCGATGATACGTGTGATGTCATATCTCTTGTGTTTACTTACGTCAATATGGCCGGTATTGCATTAGGTTATGTGTAGTTGTGTGTTTATATTGTATTTTAATCAACTATTAATTGCTTTATCGACGTAAAAATATCATTTATATGTTTGTTTGAGACCATTACGTGTTTGTGTGTGCTTTTTTTATTTATAAAAGTCAACGTAAAGTGGAAAGTGGACATAAATATTCGATATTTCCGAAGATATTTTAAAACTTTTGGAAGAATATATTTTATTCACTAGTTCAGTGTTCAGTGACGATTCTTTCATATTTTGTGAGTAAAGATATGGCTAGCGAAGGTTTTGTAAAAGCACAAACTGATAACTTGCCCAAAGTAGACTCATTTAGGCTGCTTGAATTTATGAAGTCAAACAGCTGCTTTAATGCAGAGGAAATAAGAGGAGTTAAGGCATTATCTTAAATACGATTTAAGCTATGTTTTATTTATATAATATATACCAACCATATTTCGATGTGTGGTCGTAATAAAATGATGTTTTTATGGTTGATTCCTAGACATATAGGTACATAACCTCAAACTATTTAAGAATAAAAATTACCAGCATAGAAGTAGGTACTTACATTAAAATGGTCTTCACAAACAAAAGTAATGCCCTTCTCTTAAGTGTATTTTTGCTTGCGCCACCAGGTAAAGTAACAAATATTTTGTCTGGAGTTTTACACACTGGAACAATGCAATATTTGGAATACTAAGTTAAGAACGTGAACAAATGACGTCACACCACGGGGTAGCCATCTTTATGACGTAAAGCGCGTTTTGGCGGACATTCAAATTTTAAGATTTTTGAAGTCGTTTTAAAAGTGAAGTTTATATTTTTTTGAAAAAATAGTCATGCAAGGTGTAGGGAGACCTGATAAAGCGTCAATTCCCACCAATAGCAAAATTTATGCTTGTACCCTATTGTAAAGTTGATGTTAACAGTCCGTTAAGAAATCACGTTTTCAAATATTTTTTCCAAAACTTCATTCTGCTTACAATAACAATAATTATAATAATACTATCTATAGATTTGAGAAGTAAGTAGACTATTGCAATTATTTGAAATTTCTATTCCATCGATGAGAGGTTTACCATCTAAAGCAACAGTATTTGAAATTGTCAGAGTGGCCTCATCACTATGAAATAGTTGTCTCGTTATCTTCATTCTCTTTGGAACAGAATTTCCAATATACGACTCCAACACCACAGAGGAGTTTCAACCACCATGTTCTTCTACCGATAGTAGATCGTCACCATTTTCTACAAGCATACCTAGTAAGTGGCCGAGGACTCAGCACCGGCACCGGAGCGGGCATATATAGCAATACGAGCAAATATGAAGGGATCGTCTCGCTTGGTAAATACGCTTCTGTATTTCAAGCAGAGGTCTATGCAATACTTGCATGTGCAAGGGCTAATAATATGAGAGCCTACAACAGGCAGATCAGGATCTACAGTGACAGTCAAGCCGCCCTTAAAGCACTTCAGAGCTATAGGGTGACATCTCGGCTGGTATGGGAATGCGGCGAAGAACTTAGAAGACTGGCAACTCGGAACAGTGTAACACTGGAGTAGGTCCCAGGTCATAAAGGAATCGCAGGCAATGAAAAAGCTGACGAACTCGCAGGAGTAGGATCGTCAACTCTGATGAACGGACCCGAACCTGCTGTGGGCATCCCCGAATGCTTAACGAGGTCATGGTTAAAAGGGTGGTTGAAAGAACAACACAATAAACACTGGAAGAATACGACCAGGCAAATACATAGGTATAAATTCATAAAAGAACCAACAGAAAAAGTAGCGAATGAGCTGCTCTTAATGAGCAGGAACAAACTACAAACTACCATAATGGGGCTACTTACACTTTCCCACAAAGGAGTACCTAAACAAAATAGGGCTGTATAACGGAGACCTTACATGCAGAAGATGCAAAAAGGATACTGAAACAGCTCTGCATATACTATGCAACTGTGAGTCGCTGGACCACAGAAGGCAGAAACTGTATGGTAGACCTCAAATGACTCCAGAAGACTTCTACAACCAACCAGCAAAGAACCTGTATGAGCTTATACAGGGAACGGAATGGCTGAATAGGTTGTAGTCAGAACACTAGGAGTATCCACAATAAGCCCAGGAGGCTGAGGTGGTACCGGGAAGGCTACTAAGAAAAAAAAAAGGAAAAAAAGTGGCCAAGGATCCGCGAAACGAGTGGCCTGTATAGAGCTGGGGATTTTCCAATTTTAAGAATGCTACAATTTTCTTCAATAGTATGAATACCCACAACTTGTTTTACACATTTAACATTCTTATAACCAATGAAGAATCGCCGATATTCCAAATTTGGATTCCGCAAATCTACGTAGGTATGTTTGGTATAATCTACAGGCATCAAAAGGAAGTCCTTCTTCGGGAATGACAAATATCCTGTTTTTTATGTTTGGTATACCTCGATGTAACCAGAACTCTGGTACTGGTGCCTTCAAAATTATCCACAGTCAACTTAAGCCGCATTTTCTCGCTAATAAAGTTCGAACCGGTTTGAATACATTGTATTTTCTTGTCGAACCATGACGTCATATACGTCGCCGGTTAAAACGTATTCAAAAACATTCTGGGACTGTTTTGAAGCCGTGATGTTCTCTGTCTTTCATGAAGCTTCATACCTTGTCAGGAAATGCATACTTTCCACTTTCTCTATGGAGTATAGGTTATAAACGGTTCCATTGTTTAGAGGTTAGATGTAACATTATGGAAAAAAAAATAACCACAACCACCACAATTCAAAAAAATCACGGAAGACATAAAATTGTACGCTGAAATAACAAATTAAAATGGTAGCAGTTGTAAATAAAATATTTATATGTAAATTTCAAGCAGTCAAAATAAATTATAGGTTACGCTAGAACAGCGCTTAGACACAGAAAACAAACACATATGACGTATTGGTTTGAAACGGTCCATTTTCGCTAGCCGAAAAATTTGAAACGAACAACGAATACGTTTAGCAAGAAAATGCGGCTTTAACAATAGTTCAGGCAACGAAGACCGAAAAATACCAAATAGCGGAAATAATTCATGTAGATGCCAATTTTGGCACACTTGTGGGGAAAGGTATACTTAACAACAAGTACTGAGAGGTGGGGGTGAAGCTAAGGGTGCGGTGGGTCTCTGAAGATCCCTTTTTCCAGTTTTTTGTTAATAACTCGAAAAATAATGCCTCTAGCGAAAGTAATGCCTCTAGCAAAAGAGTGTTTATATACTAAATTAATTTACATAAAATTCTCTATGAAAAAGGTTCCATACACTTTTTTCTAGGATCAATGCTTAAGGAGATATGGAGGCGGAAGATGGAAAATTGAAAAAAAAAAACGTTTTTATTGTTAAAAATGGAATGTTGTTCCAAATATGAGACATAGCGAAGACAGGTTAAACATGTATTTGATTATTATTCATTATTTAAATTTATTATTTAAAACTTGAATAATCAATTTTCCAACAATAACAATACGATAATAATACAAAAATTCTAAATTTGATTGTTAGTTGCAAAATATTATACATGGATAAATCAATGCTCGTGTGTTAATATAAAATTATTTCGAAGTATATTTTGAAATGGGGGCATTAAGAGGGGTGTGGGTGTGCCTATTGTTGTGTGCGTCGTTGGAGCCTTAGACGGTAGAGGTGAAAATTGTATGGTGGTTTTTGATGATTTTAGAGATGTCGACAGCACAAAACGAGCGGCGCAGAAGCGAAGAGGTATCACAAAAGCTTCTGTTGACATCAACTTTCATGAAAGCACGGCCATCACAGTTCAATAGGAGAATTTTCTTGCTAATGAGAGGAACAAAACAAGGCTGATTCACTTGCTCAGTGAGAGAATGACAGCAGCTGGGATTGAAACAACTATTGCTACAGGGGATGCTGACGGCACTATTGTGAGGTGCGGGTTGGATAAAGCTGCTGTACATTTAACTGTAGTAATAATAGTTGCGGAGGATGTGAACTTGATAATTCTGATTTGTACCACAATCAATCAATATGTACTTCATGAAGCCAGGCCGTGGGAATGTGGAGACCAAATTGTTTTCAGTCCGGTAACTTCAACAACATACTCAAAACGATTCTTCTTCTCCATAGCTTCTCCGGATGCTACACCACCTCGGCGATACATGGAAAGAGTAAAGTGGGAATCGCTAAGCTCTTCACAAAAAATCCTGGCCTTACTCAAGACATTTCAACAATATTCAAGGATCCCTCAGCCTTACCTAAGGATATTGAACAGCCTGGCGTGAAGCTGTTTTTGGCTATATACAAAGCGCCTGCTCATCAAAACAAGCTGAACGAACAAAAAATGTATTCGGAATTTTTGAAAGCGTCAATGAAGCCCAAATCAGACATGGCAACTCTTCCTCCTACCAAAGGAGCTTCAAAGCAACACTCGCTCAAAGTTTATCTACAGGTAAATCCATTTACATGTAGCTTTAAATACTTACCCACTGCTTTCTTTAAATTACAAATATTAATTTGTGATGAGTTCTCACATTGGTCTCATTACTTTCTTACAGATACAACAGTGGCTCGGCAACCCCCTACCTCCCATCCAATGAGATTGGGTCAAGGGAGGAGAAAAAATCCTTAACCCAGTAAACACGAACAGCCCTGTGGCACACGACTCCGTTTTGAAAATGACCTTTTGCCGATACACGACAATTTTCCATCTTCCGCCTCCATATCTTCTTAAGCATTGATCAGCAAAATGGTGTATGAAACCTTTTTTATAGATAATTTTATGTACTTAGATTAATTTCATATACAAATTTTTTTTTTCGCTGGAGGCGGAATTTTTTGAGTTATTAACCAAAAACTGGAAAAAGGGACCTTTAAAGACCCCCCGCACTCTTAGCTTCATCCCCATCCTTCAGTACTTTTAGTATTTTGTTGAGAACACAGTCCCTACAAGTGTGCCAAAATTGGCTTCTACATGAATTATTTCCGCTATTTTTCATTCGTTGCTTGGACTAAAGATCGCTACGTCTACAGGCGTTACGTTCTCGCGCTACTCGAGCTTTTAACACACTTGGACTATCTGATTTCCACTATTCAAATTTGTTGCTAGATGATCGAGCCATTAATTTTTTGGAATTCTTTTTAAATGATTATAGCGTTTGATTTCTCCATATTATACTATTTCGTATAATAGCTACCATAATATTCAATTTATCTCACAAAGTAGATGATAATTTTCGTCACCATAGACGCTAGTGACTTATTAGCAAGGTCCCTCAGCTTCTATATATTATGTGAAATTCAAAAATGGAAAATTGCCAAACGTATGCTAAAATGTATGGTCGTGAATTTGAAGTTGATAACCATCACTGATTGATTGCGATGCTACTGGAAGTGAGGATGTGAATACTGAATTTCCTATTCAGTTTTGAAGGGTTATCTATTTCTTTATAATAAATAAAGCAAATATTTTGAAAATGCGGGTATGAAGGATAATGCATGATTGGAAATAGCGGCTCCATTAAATTGATCAGGTAAAGTCGTTATACTAAAATGTGAATAACTCCTCAATTAGCTTAGATGGGGTCCATTGATCATTTTAAAAAAGTGAATAGAATAGTTATAATTAGTAAGTTTGAAATTCTAAACGTACTATGGAGACCTTCTCTTACCGAGAAAGAATCCCAAGAATAGTACCGATTTGCCGATTTAAATACTCACTAAAAGATTGCTTCCAGCATGCTACCAAATATTAGTTGATTCATTTTTGTTATTCACTTCCTGATTCCTTGTCATCGATTCAGGACAAATAGTACTTCTAATTGTTCATTTGCAATTTTTTATCCGGTTCCATACATATCCATATAAATTGATATTTTTGTACATACATTTTTGTATGGCGTATTTTACATATTTTTTTTAATAAATGACTATATTGTACATTTAATAACGTACTTCATATTTATTACCGTCATAATTTTCCAGGGTTTATCGGTAATAAAGTTGATTGAACATGAGATAATAATAGGTGCCCATTTAATTACTTCTCTCAATTGTATTTTTTTCCAATTAAAATAAAGTAGGTTTGCCCGAAAATATTATTGGCTTTGGTCAAGAATCCTACACCTGAGGTGCTCGAAGATTGAGTGTGAATATGGAAAGTAACAATGAACATAACGAAGGTTGCTTTTTAATGGCACAGAACTGAAAATTGTTTCTACTCAGAGAGTTTATCACAAGCTCAATCAGTAATCAGTCGCCAGCAAAGATTGCCAGAAATGGAAAAGCTCTGATTTTACTTTAAGAGTTATAATTCCGTTTTCATTGAACAATCAAATGAATAAGTTGTCTGGCTTTCATCGATACTTCAAGAAAATCATAGTTAATTGGAATTAAAAATTGACCTGTTTAAGAAATTTCCCTAAATATGTTTGCTTGTTGAAACAATAATTTCTTATTAAAATTATTTTCCATTTACAGATCCATATACCCATTCGATTGCTTAATCACTCCAATATATGAACTTCTCTACATTCTGCATTGCTTTATAGCTTGTTACTTAATTAATTTAAGTGTACTGGGGTTTGACTTTCTATTCATTAGCATATGCAATAATCTACTGACCCAATACATATTATTGAAAAAGTGTTTTGAAGCTTATGGTGATATTGAGATAGTAAGGTCTTATGGGAAAAAATTCAAGCAATTGTCTATTCGACCGCAATTAGTTCCAAACGAAAGTGATGAGAATAAGTCATTTCTGGTAATGCTTATTAAACATCATCAGCTCCTAACTAGGTAAGGTTTTCTCAATTATTGTATGGTGAACAAAAAATGTGATATTGCTATTCTATTCCTTCGCATACACAACTTGAAGTTTATGCACCATCCATATTTCGCTCCATCAAAAGATCTATCAGTTCCTCACTCCACAAAACTGTAGTTATCCAAATATTTATGAGATTTAGAAACGATATCAATACTATGCCGAAATTTACCATCTAGCAATGCCAAATGGCGATAAAATTGATTACCATCCACGATTCAATTGAATTTAATGTATGGACACTCACTTTGTGGAATCGACTCATATTACTTCTCAAATGAAACTAATTGTTTCTAATTTATTCCAGTTTAATGGAAAAATATTGGAAACTTCCCAATTATTTGTAATTCACTCGATGTTGTCGTTGTCAGTCCTTTGATGACAATATTTCCTTTTTTTCGGCCCTTGGTGCTTAAGTGTACCATTCCACTTCCTTCCTTTTTTCATCCAGGTACCTTGTCATGTTCCGGTTAGCCTTCAGATCCTTAGCAGGGGATTTTCACCCCCAGTCTTTCTCAGATCGTGATGAACCTTGTCCTTATCCTTCGACGGTTATATGTCTTTCCTTACGGAACCCAAATGGTGGGTGCTCCTTAGGATGACTGGTGGCGGTATAGTATATTTACGATAAAAATACGATGACGTTCCAAAATCAAATATTGTGATGTTGCTAAGCTGTAGCTTTTTTCTTTACTTAACGAAAACTAGAAAAGATCTGATATTAGATTGACATAATGAATACAAATAGGGAATACTTTTACTTACGTCTCTTACAGCAATAAGCGGTAGAAGCGGGCCCCCTTTTCGGCATTCTCGTTTATACCATCTCTTGACATTTTCTGTTCAGCTGTTTCGGCATTTTATGAACTAACACTGCAGATTTGCCTAAATAATTTTTTTTTCTAATTTTTTTTAATAACTTTTTCAATCTTAAAGAAGCAATGAACTTAAGCACCAAAAAAACTTATATATTATAATAATAATATTAGGCGATGATCGAATGTCAATAAACGTCAAAACAAACTGGGGAATTTTACCAGATGATCTGACAACGCCTTGAAGTTTTGCCAACCCGTTAGCTGTAAATTGCCCTAGATGTTTGGGATAAATTGTATTCAAGGCTGGTAAATTAATATTTATTCTGATAAGCAGGAGAGTAACTAAAAATGACATCATCGTCCCTTTATCGTGAAAATCCTATAGTTGTATCTTCTTGTTTTCTTTGATGGCTTCGTCCATCATCATTCTTTCGGGTGGCGGCTTCCCTCTTCTGCTGTTTTTGGATGTTTCTGATGGACATCACTTCCTTGGAGCATCCATGAACTGAGAATTTGGAGAATTGAAATTTTAACATTATTCATAAAAGGAAAAAGTGTGAAAAGCACTATTCACGCTTAAAAACGCTGCTTTGGCTTCCAATTAGCTTTCACCGGTTCGGATGAACACAAGTTCAACCTCCGTCCGAAAGCTTTGCTAACTTATGAGTTTCTAAGACACGCCCTATCTTCTCCGGTGTTTGCTGTCTACTGTGCTGCTTATATAGTCTCAACTTCACTCACAGGATAGTCTTCATAAATATTTCATCTTCTTTAAAAATCTTTTTCAGAACTGCTAAGAGTATAGAGAATGTTGTGAGCGTAATAGCAGCTTTGCAATTGTGCAGTAGCATAGTTGGAATCTGTCTTTCGGGACTTATGTCCACAAGGGTGAGTAATATTTATTAGAATAATTATGCATTTGATTCCAGGGATTCAGTTATTTTTATATTAATATCGAGTTTAAGTGAAATCCCGAATAATTATCAATGCAGATCAACTGAGCCAGCCATAGCAGTGAGTGTGCCGTTTGTATGACAAAGTATACATTATTTTCTGGCGAGAAATACTATGATATTCAGAACACTGAACAGCAAAATGCACAAGTCTTCCAGAATCAGTCATTCATAATGTTAAGCAAATAATAACAAATAATTCTTTTCCATTCGGCAATTTGCCTCTCTCCGCTTTCTTCAACCTAAACAAATATTAAGGCTGCTCAAAGGCATAAACCTTGGAGTGACTTACAATCTAATTTTCTGATCACGCATATAGGTAGTATAGGAATGGAAATGGCGTCCCAAGAAGTGCGTTCAAAGGTTTGATGGCAACAAATGTTCCATTGTTTGGAAATTGAATCATTTGTTCAAATAGGTGATAGGCATGATCGTTTAATTTGATGAGATGTTGCCTCCAAAATATAATAAGGAGAGTAAAGGATTTATAATACAGTGTTACTGCAAAAGAATAATCTGGTTTGACAGAGCTATAATTCGAATAATATGACAGATAGAGCAATAAATGATATGCATATAGGCAGCGACAACCTCTACGCTTAAAACTCGCACCTGCGCACGCAGTTTGACCTGTCCGCTGTAATCGAAATGGTGACTAAGCAGCATAAAGCATTTTTTCCACGATCATCACAAAATTTGTAAATTCTAAAATCAATCTTGATTACATAATGCTGAAATTCTCTCTTGAGATTGATGACAGTTTCTGCAACACCGCTGCCCCCATGCAATTTAAATGTATTCAAGTGTAGGGATCGTTTCTCTTTCATGAATTTCATGACAAAACTATAGCTGGTATGTCATACTTCCATAAATTGCAACTGTGGTTACCGCAACTGACGGCTGATTCCAACAAGAAGGACCTTACTGGCATCATGGCGTGCCCCGGTGTCTAAACAAGGAATTCCCTCTTCGTTGTGACGTAGAAGATTGGGATTATTTACGTGGCCTCCAAATTCTCCTGATATTTTATTTCTGAGGGTATCTTGGAGCCACGATTTTCGTACCACCACTACCTACAACAGTGACAGCTCAGAAGAGGCATCATCATTGCTGTATCGACAGTATCGACCGAGATTCAGCGATTATAGGCTGAACTGAACTATCATTTGAATGTCTCACTCACGAGGCCCAAATTGAACGTTTGTAATGCGCCAAAACATTAATGTTTTCTCTATCTACTACATATCATACACCATTCTAGTACTAATTGAAATATAGCTTTGTCAAACCAAATGCTTCTTTTGTAGTAACCCTGTTTACTGAACATTTATTCCAGGTGGGCATTGGTAAGATGGAACTGGGCGCAATGGGTGTATTTTTAAGTGGACATTTGATTCAATTATTTTTATACTGTTCCGCAGGAAATGAGCTATTTTATGAGGTGAGAATCAATGCTCCAATTTTTGCTTCTATTCTTGGTAGATTATCAAATTCTGCTTTCACAATCCAAGCAGCATTTGGACGTTATGCTAAACAACCAAACGTTAGCACTTGACATTGACATTTTCACAAATTTGTACCTATATTGGAAATATAAATCCGAGTTACTACATCGTCAGCTCTGTCTTTGTATATCCTATATAAATACAAAATTGTTCGCGTTTTGATTGTGGACGTACAATTTAAAGCCAGCTATGAACAATCCCAAATGTACAGTTAAGGACGTTCTAGTTTGGTCCAATATTGTACATTCACTGGACAAACATAGACGTACAATTTTATTATGAACGGTCTTTGGTTAATACAATCTCTGTATCTGTAGAGTAGGGAAGGTGAGTGTGTAGGCTCACAGCACTTAGGCCACATGTGACCCATTGTACATCCTCCCGAGGAGTTGTCCTCCTAGGTCATTGTTCATCCTGTCCTTCTCAGGAAGGTGGACAGGTCACTGGGAGACAACTCCTCTACATCGGCAGGTGTAGGCCAAGACTCACCGAACACACACTCTCTTATTGACGATAACTCCGGACACTCGCATAAGACATGCCTGACAGTTTCGTCTTCCTGTTCACACATCCTGCATAGAGGTGTGTCCACTAGCCCCATAGTATGGAGGTGCTTCCTTAGTTGACAGTGACCGGTCAGAAATCCTACTGTTAAACGTAGGTTTTTCCTGGTCATCGGCGCCAGCTTCGCAGGGTCGCCCAGGGTGATCCTGGCAAGACTGCATCCTTTGATTCCATCACATCTCTTAAGGGATTGAGCATGGGTGTAACGTTTGGCTAGTTCCGCAATTGTCGAAGTTGTTAGGCCGTAGGTGTCACTGGGTCCTAGAATTTTTAGTCCAGCGGCTTCCCTGGCTAAAGAATTAGCAATGCGATTTCCTTTACTTCTGTCGTGCCCTGAACCCACCTCAGGATAATATTGTTATCTGTCGAGGCGTCAGCTAGATCTTGGTGGCACTCTAGTACTAGCCTCGATATAACACGTTGTCTGTTCAAGGCTAATAGGGCTTGTCTACTATATGTGCAGATTATTATATTTTTGCCAGAAATTCCTCTTCTGGTTAGTTCTTTTGTGGCAATTGAGATACCAGCCAGTTCTGTTTGAACCACGCTGGTATTGTTTCCCATTCCCTACTTTATCTTTAGGCTTAGTGCTCTCGAGTAAACTCCACATCCTGAGCCTTGTTTCATTTTTGAACCATCTGTATATATGCGTATTGCATTTGTAGCATATGGCTTTGTGTTTTGTTTTATTTGAATTTTGTAGGGTTTGTTAAACAAAAACCTGGGTTCAATTGCATCGTTGGCTGCCTGCAGCAGAGGTAGCGCAGTGAGCGCTTCCAGTCATAGGCTTAACCTCAATTGGCCCACTCCTACTCCGGGGTTTACACCAGCTGTACGCAATCGTACCATGGCCATTAACGCAACCTCCTTGACGTGCAGGTCAGACCAGTAATTAGTTCCATTGCTGCGGTTGGTGTTGTTCTCATGGCTCCTGTGATGTTTAAGCAAGCCATTCGCTGTATTTGATATAATTTTTGGATGGCCGTTGCTTGTAGAACCTTCGGTCCCCATGCAATTGCTCCATACGTTAACATGGGTCTTATTATCGCAGTGTAGATCCAGGTGACCAGACGGGGTGACAGGGTTGACGGGTTAATACAATTGTGCACGTAGAATTTAGATCCAGCTCTGGACACATAAACGTACAGGAAGTATCCAGAAATACACATAATGTTCATGGACATGATTTGGACCTAAAATGGATGTTGTGTGGGATGTACTTGTCCAAATCCACCGTTCCCCAATGTTGAGAAGATTTTGTTTCAAGTTCATGAGAGAACCTTGTTCACAAATAATAGTATACCTAAGATTCATTTTCGAAAAAATGTGAAAATGTTTAAGATTTTTAAAAATTACTACAGTATCTCTTACTAGCAATTTGATGTCTTATGTAGTTTATGTAGAAAAAAAGAATACAAAGACACTTTTACAACACATATATTGGTCATAAAACTTTCAAAAGTACTTTATCGTGATTCAAACAATAGAAACCAAATCAGTTACCTGCCAGAATATATACCTACAGATTCCGTGGAATCAGAATAATTTTGTAGTTATTCCAAGACGCATTGCACAAATTAAAACTTATTTCTGTTTATCTCCTGTATTTGGGTTAGCCATTTTATGTGATGAATACTCGGACTTGTTTCTAACCCTCATTTTCATTTTCCCTCTTTCCCTTTTTTTCGTTTTTGTATTTTAATAAATTTTTTCCAGTCAAGCAATTTAACGGATAGCATTTTCGCCAGCAAATGGTACGAGATCGAAGATTTCAGATTAAACAAAGATATCATCATTGAAATGAAAAATGCTCAAATTCCAGCAAAAATAACCGCTGGTAAAGTTTTTCCGCTCGATTATTCCACATTCATAGAGGTTTGTAATTTTATAATATTGTCTGGAATCGACAGATATAATGTACAACATTATTCAATCCTGAATTTCAAAATATTACACGTATATTATTGTAGATATTGAAATATTAAGGTGTCTGGTTGAATACAATATTTAACCAGACCAGGGTATGGGCACTCTAAGCGTGCGAGAATAGTGCCACCTGGAGAGTCTGAGCTGTACTAAAATTTAGGATTCAATGAGAACTGTTACGCTCTAAATATTTGCGCTTGTCCCACATTGTCGTTTTACGCCATTTCACGATTCATGTTTTTCGTACTTCTAGTTTGTGAATTGTGAATGAGTTAATATTATCTATCAGAAGCTAATGAACATTTATTTGTACCCCAATATATGGCAGAGGGCCACCATAAGAGACAACAATTCCATCTACAAGCAAAGAGTTTGTGTAAGAAGTATTGGAGTACATTAAGCCATCCAGCCTAAAAAGGGAGACCTCAGGAATTTCTAGTTGAAAAATCTGTTGGGAAATTATTTGCTTCAGTTTTTTGTCAAAGACAAGGGTTGAAGAATAACTGTAATTCACGTAATTTTTTTCAAAGGCTTAGAGACGTTTTAGAACCAAGGCTTTGCGAATACCAGATCTACTGTAACAGTAGGAATCTAAGACTGTCGGGACATATATCCGGAGGAGTAGTGGTTTTTGTATAATACATTATTGGTTTTTAACTTCACAGATTCTTGAATATGAATTGATAAATGTTTTTTGTTCGTAGGTATTGAGATTAACTGTTTCTTTTTATACTCTTTTATCATCACTGATCGACAAATAGAGTACCTAAACATTTTAAATGGACCCACTCGCTAACTTCTTCTTGTTTATACAATATTTTAGATTTATTGTGCAATAGAAGTATGATTCAAAGCATAAAATCGTTGTTTTATTCACCTTTATGCTTAAAAAGTAGATGGATAATATTAAATAAATGAAATAGACATAGAAACCTTGTAAATTACCTAAATCATAAATTTTTTTCACCTGAAGCTTCCTGGATACATTTTTCAGTTTCTTTATTCGTTTAAATCTAAAATTTCTTTCTCCTATGACCTTCAATCGTTTGAATTAACAACGAAGTTTTGAATAATGTAGATATATCTACATTGTGTTTAATTGCAAGGGTGTAATTCAGCTTTGAATAATTAGCACATACTGTTGAAGATTTCATCTTTAAACAAAGGTCTGGTAAGTATGCCATCATAACATTTCATTCATGCCATTCATTAGTCCATACATCAAATTATTCGCGATTTTTCCAAATTAATTAACATCTGTCGAATTCTAAACGATTTGCGGAAAAATAGTATGTGTACCTCGTGAGAAAAGCCACACTCCTGCTCAGTCTCGACCTGCGCCTTGAACAATCTTCACAGACGTCCAGGAATGTTAGGCTTTTCCTACTCGGTAAACAAGGTACTATTGATTGAATATTTATCTAGAGTTGAAATAATACCCTTCTTGGTGTGCGTAATTGATTGTGACGTATATCCGGGTTTTGGGTATGTCGTTTATTTTATTTGCTATTTTGACACATAGCTAACCTTAACTTTGATAAATAAAATCATCAGGATCGTATTCAGCCAAATTCGAAAATGCTATGGAATTATTAATTACCAGCTTCTTTTTCTGAATGACAATACTTGAGAACTTTCTAAATGCTGTTGTTTTTCCGTGTATCCATGCATGTTGTATTATTTAAATAAATAAAACAATGAAATTGATATTCACTTTTAATAAATAATAATTGACTGTAAACAACAAAGTACTGACCTGTCGAGGACTGTCCTAAGACACATTGACGTTACGAAAGTAACGGCTTCATAGTATTTTGAGCTCTCGATTGATAGGTTGAGCTTGCACGTAATCTAAACATCAATCAACCAAATTTTTGTAAGTCAAAGATTAGGTTTAACGTTTGTAATACATTTAAACGGTTCATTATTGTGATATTTTGATTCGGATTAATCACAGACCTGCCTTTTTTCCATTTCTTCCTACGTAATGTGTAAGAAGGACATTAACAATCGATGACGCACAACAAGAAGGGTATTATTTCAACTATAAATACCAATTATTATACTTTTGTGTTACTATATATCTACTATCTATGTATTAATTTGCTGGTAGGTAATTGATTTGCATATCTTCAGTTCTAGTGTAATATGGGTACTTGTTCTTCTGCATTATGTTTATATTTAATAATAGTAATGGTGCTTCCTGGATAACATCCAAAATATAATTCAAATTCACTTTATATTATTAGTTTGGTTGGTGTACTCGAATAAAATTCAAATTTCAACTTCCATAAACCTTATTTATACATAATAGTTTAATTGGTAATTAAACGCTCTAAATGAAGGGTGAAAACTAATAAATAAAGATGTAACTATTATTACTGATAGCCTTCTTGTTTGAAAAAAATAACAAAAGTCCACCTTCGGATATCGTATAGTGGTGTCTGGCTCTAATCTAATGGAAAACATTATCCAATAAAGCTACTTGCTTCTTTAAACCTGCACCTGAATTATTTCTATCCATTTTATCCTTTTATCTTTGAATCATTAACAGTGACGTGCGTAAGAATGTACTGGGTGCCCGGTCGAAAACGAAACAGAGCCAGGAACTTTTTGGAAAAACGCATGAACACGTTAATTTTTCATCAAAGGGGGACATTTTTTTCCGGTATTTTTGACTTTTACCTCAAAATAACATGGTTTATTCCACTGCTGGTAGGATGGACATAATTTTGTTTCATTTTAAGAACAATAAGTGTGGGAATGCAACGGCTTAGTTATTTAACGAAAAATGAGAAGATAAACCGGTCAGTAGGAAGTATGTTCTATAGTTACTAAAAAATTTTCAGGAGACTGGAGTTAGTAAAAAAAAAAACGAGAAAACAGACCGCCTGTAGTTAATGAAGCTAGTATGAAATCGTAGTTTTGAGACATGTTCATCTAGATCTTACGTTAAGTACAAGGCAATTTGCATATCTGTCTGGGATCAATCAGTCAGTCAAATCATTTAGAAGAAGAATACACTCCATCCATATCAATCATTTAATGTTTCAATAGGACGGTGGTCCTTCGTATTATGCTTTGATTATTCGTCAGTATTTAGTCAACATTTTCCACGTCACTGGATTGGGAGAAGAGGTAGTATTGAATGGCCGCAACAGTCACCAGATTTATTTGTGGAGATACCTGATAAGTAAAATCTACCAAACACAACCAGCCTCTTTAGAAGATTTGAGTCAAAAAATTGTCAAGGAGTGCTGGAGATTTTCTTCAGGGCAGGAATGTTTTAAAAAAGTTTCTGGAAATGATTTAAGCTCTTGTGATATAAGTGGAAATTCTTCGGAATGTGCGGGAGCGTTCCATTCGATAATTGCTTTAGAATTATTTTCCAGAATTTTTGCCAACTATCTTTCCATATGACAAAGTGGATACGCCACTGTATTGGTCAGCTCCAAATAAGACATTATCATTGTGGAAAAAGTTGATTGCGGTGGTTTGCCTAACACTAGACAATCAAGATAACGATTTTTCTCATTTTTTCTATAGAAATCTAAGGGATGTCAACACGTTTTGGTTATACAGAGAAAACGAATGAGTTTTTAGTTCTGTCTGGTCTGATTTGTTTAAAAAAAAGCTCACCGCTTGTCTTAAAAGAACGTAATTTACTGCATCAAATTATTACTTACTGTGTTTAAATTATCTCGGGACAATCAAGACCATGACATTGCAAAGTATCAAAAAAATTTGGAGTTTTATCGAAGCAAGAAAAGAGAAACTTTTTCGGTTTTTGTCCCTGGTTGGAAATTCATTCAGTTGAAGTTTCGTAATAAAAAATTAGTTCTCTTTAAACTGCTGCTACTTAAATCTCAGTATAACATCACACAATTAACATAAAAAAAGAATACCCAAGAGGCATAAGTAAGAATAACTGTTTTACGCTAAGAAGCTCTTTACAAATACTTGAAACTGGTACACAACATAAAATAACAGCTTAGATTCATTTGACTCTTCATATTACTTCTGTAATTAACTTGGTAGAGGTATTTAATGAACAATACTCCGTTTGTCATATTTATAGCACATTATGTATGCAAATCCCTGTTCAACTGTACAGGGTGGCTCCAACTAGTTTGGGTAAATCTGAGCAGATTTGTACGGTAACTTGATAAACTGCCAGAAAAACTTATTCAATTTATGATTTGATATAAGTGATTGATATAATATTTCAAAACGGTTTTAACGGGAGGCGGTCACTGGACCAATGGTTAAACGATGTTTAACCACTATTCATTAGTTAAGCCTTTTTGCGTTGTAACACAATTTGCCAACCTTTCGTTTCCGTTATTGCCATTTACATTTAGTAATTTAGTTTCATGCTGTGTGTTTTAGAGTGTTTTTGATTGTATTTGGACTGTGAAATGAGGGTAGTGTGAGATAATTCGAATTCAAATTTTTTTCAATTGATGAATAAAGTTATTTAAGTTCAGTTTCTTAGTTTTAATCTCCTCTATACCTTGTGTCCCAAGTTATGGTATACAGTCGCTTATTTGACAAGATAATTGATAAATAAAAAAACTGCATTGAATGGCATTAGAGTAGCCTCCTAATGGCTTATAAAAAAATGTTTTACCCCTCATTTTTTATTCTCAAATGGCACCCCTGTATTTTGTCATTGAAAATTGCGTGTCGTTCAATTTGGAATGCAACGATATTTAATATAAAATATATATGAATTTTAACTTGAATTGTAATCTTGCATTAGAGCTGAACATAAGAGAATATTTTACAGGAAATAATTCTGAACTCTTGCTGTAATTTTATGTTCGCTTTTTGAAATGCATCAAAGGTATTTTAGTTGGAATTCATACTTCATGAAATATTGATGCTTTTGTTATTATTAATTGAAAAAAATACCAAGTATGTGCTATCGTTATATTCCAAATAAAACGACACGCAATTTTCAATGAAAATATACAAGGGGTGCCATTTGAGAATAAAAAGTGAGGGGTAGCACAGGGATGTCAAATGTAAAACATTTTTTTTAAGTCATTAGAAGGATATTTTAATGCCATCCAATGCAGTTTTTCCATTTATTATTTATCTTGTCAAATAAGCGAGACATTGCCTGAAAACGATAACTTGGGACACCCTGTATAATGGGTGAGTTTCTAGAGACTCTAGGAATCATTACTGGTTCGAGCAGATCTCAAAAATCTTGATCACTTGTAAGTTCTTGTAAATCAGCTCTTGCTTCTTCCAGATCTCCCATTTTGTTCAAAATAGTTCGTATTGAATGTTCAACGGGATAAATGCAGTCTGTTATTAATGAAATATGACATAGGGATTCCTGTACAAAACTGTCAAACGCGCGTCAAACTTCTTTACCAAATAGCGTTCATAAATTCGCTCTGGTTCAATGAAAAAATTGGTAGTTATGTTGGAAAAAGTCGAACTCCATTTTCATGCCACTTTCGAATGGTTTCAACCGCCTTGGAAATAACCAGCAGGGTAGGAGCTCGGGAAATTTGAAAGTTTAAGCTGAAGTATGGCGGTTCGATTCGACGCTGGCTGTGGTGAAATTTTTTTCTTGTTTTTTGTTCTTTTTTCACAATTTTTATTTAAAAACATTAGATAAAATAAAGCAAAGTTATTTTTTTCAAAAATGTATTCATTCATTTGATTAAATGCTCAAATTGTTTTCCGTTTGCTGCTAAACAGTGTCCCAAACGATCATAAAAGTTCCGCCGTACATTATTAATAAATAAATAAATAACTTTGTTTTAAATTTAATGTTTTTTAGACAAGAATTGTGAAAAAGAACTAAAAACAAAAAGAAAAAAACTTCACCACAGCGGTGAATCGAACCGCCACACTTCAGGATTAACTGACAAATTTCCCGTACCCCTACACTGCTATTCCTTGGCTATTCCCTACGACTTTTTTAAACATAAATTTCCATTTTTTAGCAAACCAGAGCGAATTTAAGGAAATTGAAAGTGCATTTGACTTATTTTTTAACGACCTTTCCAAATCTGTTATTATTTTTTATGGACGCTATTTGGTAAAAAAGTTAGCTCGCGTTTGACAGGTTTGTACAGGAATCCCTATGTCGCATCTTATGAATAGCACAGTGTATATATTTTTTTCGTAATATATCCATTTAAGCTAGTAGCTGGATCATAATAAATATCCATTGATTATTTGACCAGTGTTATTACACCTAAAATTAGAATATAATAACTTCATTACGTAATGATTTCATCGATTATCATGGGATGGTCACAGAATAACCTTCTCACACAGGAGTGACAGAATTTGAAATTTCTAATTAAAATACAATTGTTGCTAGAGTATGCGATTTTGATTCGAAATTGATGACGGAGTATCGACATATAATTTCCCGAATTGCTTACACTGCGAAAAATATTTAAGCGGTTTAGTTAACAAAAGAAACTTCTACCGCATCTGATTAGAATTAGTCGAAGCAGCTCAGAACTGGGCTATATACCTGAAGCATGGAGAAGGGCAATAGTAACCTTAATTCCAAAAACTGGAAGAAGGGACACAACAAACCCCAAATCCTTTAGACCAATTAGTCTAACATCGTTTGTATTCAAAACGATGGAAAAGGCTATTGATAACCATATTAGAACGGAAATCCTAGAGAGACTACCTCTCCACCCATGTCAGCATGCTTACCGGGCAGGCAGATCTACGGAGACTGCACTGGTACAACTGACGGAGGATATCCGAGGTGCTCTAGACAACCAAGAATCTGTAGTATGTGCATTTTTGGACATAGAAGGAGCTTTTGACAATACTCCACATGAGGCAGTCAGAAGAGCATTGAATAGAAAAGGTGTAGATAGCACAACATCCAAATGGATGTCGGAACTGCTCACCACAAGAATAGCAGAGACGAGGACGAGCAAAGACATTGTCTCAATCTGCACTACCAGAGGATGCCCACAGGGAGGAGTTGCATCCCCATTAATGTGGAGTCTGACGGTTGACGAACTCCTGTGTGGTTTGACGGATCTTGGAATGTCCTGCCAAGGATATGCCCACGATATTGATAACAGCCAGGGGGAAATTCGAAAATACCCTTTGCGATATTGTACAAAAGGGTCTTACCTATACAAATAGCTGGTGTAGGCAAGTGGGACTTAGCATCAACCCAACTAAAACCATCCTGTGGAACAAACACGAAAAGGAGATTACATACAAGGCAAAAATGGCTCTAATGGTGCAGGAATCTGGCAGGAAGAAACTGGGGTTGTAACCCAAAAATCCTAAGCTGGATGTACACTGCCATAGTGAGACCAATCATCACTTATGGAGCCATTGCGTGGAGTAGTCTATTGACGACGAGAGAAAACCTCTCCAAAATTCAAAGACTAGCCTGTATATGCATTACAGGAGCAATGAGAACATGCCCAACGGCAGCCATGGAAATGATTATCAACCTCACCCCTCTAAATATGGTGGTGGAAAGTGTTGCAGAAAGAAAAAGATACAGACTAAGTAGAGAGGGAATCATTAAAAAAAACCACCTCCTCACTTCTTAGAAATCAGACAACCTGGGACATGCCACAAAACGGTATGATGAAAAAGTATAACTTTTCAAAGAAATTCGTTACGGAAATGAGCAACAAGAAGAAATGGGATCCAAATACGGCTCAAAAGCAATAGAAGGAACTGGTATAGAAGTGTTCGGGCCAGGAACCAAACACTCTGAAAGCTACAAACCTGTCTAACGCGAGCTAACTTTTTTACCAAATGGCGTTCATAAGAGAATAATAACAGATTTGGAAAACACGTTGAAAAATAAGTTTAAATGCACTTTAAATTTTCTTGAATTCTCTCTGGTTTAATAAAAAATGGATAGTTATGTTTAAAAAAGTCGAGCTCCATTTTCATTGGCGATCCCAGGACTGTTCCATTTCCAGATGGTCAATGTTGGCTCAGCAATAATGGGATTTGAACATACGACTTGCAAGGGGTGATCCTTAAGAGATCATTGTTCTACGGTATCAACCATGTTATTTGAAATCAATTAAACGATACGGATACAACCAACTAATTTTTATTCGTTAACCAACAATAAAATTAGAAATTGACATTTTAAAATCCATCTCTCTCAAAAATAAACGTTGTTTAATGCACAATAAACAAAATGTTTTCTTTTGTTCAGGATCTTTCAACTACTTTAATATTAAATCCATCCTCTCTTTTCAAAATAATATCCGCCTGTAGTCTGAAATCTCGTTCTTTGTCCAAAGATATTATTTTAAATTTACGTATAACATCAGCAAGAAGTACTTTTAGCTTCAGCATGGCATATTTCCTTCCTGTAAGAGAGGTGAAAAGTTGATTATAAACAGATCTACCTATTGAATAGATGATGCTTTTACTTGATGTAGATCCATAGTAAATTATGAAATCAAACAATTTTATTTTGTTAAATCTACATTATATCTAACCTTAAAGTTGTGACGCGTTTCGCTAACACAGTAGCTTTTTCAAACGAATGGAGGTATAATGAGAAATTTTCAATTTATACAGTTCCTTAATACTAAATTATACGGATATTTAACAATAAAATTATAATCTATGAACAAGGAAATGAAATGAATTTGTCTAAATATGCGATTAACTAAAGTATTTAACAAGTTTACCTGGAAACTCATTCACAACAATCCTACAGGAACCTTTCTAGGTGAAAAGGTTTAATAAGGGAGAATTGTTAATATCAAGTTGGTCGTTAAGAAGATTATTTTGTTTTTATTTATCTCTAGGGCTTCTAAAAGATTTAATTTGACCAACGACGACCCACTTGATATTAACAATTCTCCCTTATTAAACCTTTTTACCTAGAAAGGTTTCTGTAGGATTGTTGTGAATGAGTTTCCAGGTAAACTTGTTAAATACTTTAGTTAATCCCATATTTAGACAAATTCATTTTATTTCCTTGTAAATAGATTATAATTTTATTGTTAAATATCCGTATAGTTCAGTATTAAGGTACTGTATAAATTGAAAATTTCTCATTATACCTCCATTCGTTTGAAAAAGCTACTGTGTTAGCGAAACGCGTCACAACTTCAAGGTTAAATATAATGTAGATTTAACAAAGCAAAATTTTTTGATTTCATAATTTACATAATTTAATTATTCTGGCTTATGGTTAAGGGATACTTTCGAAGGGTCAATCGAAAAATAAAATCACTTGCAGCATATCTATCATGATAGGAGATGCGAAATGTTGTTTTCATATGATCATATCACAAGAGAAAAATGCTGGAAAGGTATAAAAGTTTGTTGCTTGGCAAAATTGCAGAAAAGCATTTAATTTAAGTAAAACCTGGACCTTTTTTTAAGTTTATAATCTTTTATCAATAAAAACAGCGAAAACTGTCGCCAACACAGAGCTTTGAATATAATATATCCTACACGCCCTTTCTAATTTCTGCCATATGATCAAACAGCTAGGTAAATGACATGGATCGATGACTTTTCATTACTTGCCTAGCCTCTTCATTCCAATTTAGTTCCTCTTTCTGCAACTCAGCAATATTTATCGAGAAGGGCAAGAAAAATGATTTAAGAAGCTATACAAAAGGGGAAGGGTGAATGAAATGTTGATTTTTACTTCCCTTTCTTGAAGAATTGACCAGAATAAAGTTGTGATTTTGAAAAAATTTACGCTTCTCTTTTTTATTTCTGTCTGTCACCCTTAGAACATGAAACTGACAGGAAAGAATCTTGTCACTCATTAGCTGTATAAGAAAATGAGACGGAAGTCGCCATTTGCAACACCCTAATTATGACTCATTTGTGAAGTTGACGTTTTCTGACGTCGTTTACCGACGAGATTGTAGGCACGTGTTTTTACATCATTTATTCACCATTGGTTGAATGACGTCAGTCTACGCTGCAACGACATGTTGGAGTCATCAGTGGCACATAAAAAAACGCAGTTGTTATTTAAATCATCTGACCACTGACAATCTATTTCCACTTGAAATTTTTTCAATTTCCTACGCTGTTAATAGCGCCGTCAATACCTTGTTACCACATTTTAAATTTATTTCTATTAATTCGTCCATTTCTTTGACTGCTTCAAAAAATCGTTAGTTTTTTGAGGTTAAGCTGTCATTTTGTGAACCACCAAACTTATCCACCACCTCGATACAACGGTGGAGGGGTTTGCAATTTTGGTTGATGCAACAGTAATAAATGAACGCATCATTTCTTCAATCTACAATCTACCAATAATATAAAAACGCAGTCGGTCGATTGGTGGATCTACCGGTGTATAAAAGAACATGCCTTGTTTATGTAGTTTTTTTGGTGAAAATAAGTTCAAACGAAAGTATTATCAGAAGTATTATTCTATATTCGTATTTTCATTGCTCCTAGACAATATTGTTTGTAAATGACAATTTAAAAATTTCACATATCCCATACCCTATACAAACAGTACGCCACTGTCAAAACGGAAACGACTATTCGCCATTTGCAATCTCCTATTTGGACGCAAACTCATTTGGTAATTATTATTGGTACCTACGGTTACCAATTTTAATGAAAAATCCGGATCTTAGAAACACGTGTGGGATGCTATCAAGTCTTATAATCACTGTTGTTGCATAACATTATTCCTTCCTGTCTGTTTTATGTTCTAAGCTGTCACCCTACCCTACGAATAGCCTAAGCATTAGCCAGTCAGTTTATCAATTGTTGTAACAAACGCTATGGATGGATATCATTTTAGCTGTTAGCTGAACGGCGCTGTTCAGTGATTAAGCTAGTTGGCTGTGACATATACATTAATTCAATACCCTATACCTGCTCCCAATCAACCATTTTTCGTGTTTGTTGAAGTCATTCACTAAAGTTTGCTCTGCTTCTTTCGATTCTCACATTTTGTG
>CAJUYG010000956.1:0-16747 GCA_910591675.1 Galerucella calmariensis | reverse complement strand
ATTTATATTATGTTTTTCATAATAGAAATTCCCGTATTATTATCATGAAAAACATAATTTTAATTCTTCAACAGAATAATTACGAAATAAAAATGTTTGAAAGAAGAGATATATATTTTTTTCCTATTTTAAAATGATGTTATTAAATACCAAAACGGCACGCCATAGTTACCAATACAGTTTGCTGGATGTTGTATAGTTTAAGGAATAAAACTAATACTCACCCATTTTAACATCTTCATTAACTTTTCTGGCAATAATTGGTACTGGTGGATACAATCGCATAGTTTCAAAGATCACCCTTTCTAAGTACTTCATTTGCAGAGTATCATTAAATGTTATTTGTCTGTGAGGATCATCGGCAAATATTTCCTTGATTTCGGCGTAAACTTTATCTTGAACATTGTTATATATACCCAATATGCATAACACAAAACTAGATGCCGCGGCAGTTGTATCATGACCCTGTAATATATATGAAAAATATGTTTTTCTACACCCGTATTATAACAATGCGCTTATAATCCGTTTTATAATGATACCCATTACGATACAGATTTTTCATTACGATACAGATTTTTAATCAATAGGAACCCATAATTTTTCAATCAAGTATACTGTGCATTTGACGTTTATCCAAGTTCCTATGTAATTATTTCAGATGTCAAAATCAGTACGTATTAAATTTTCGTAGATACCTAACTAAACTTCGATAATTTATCAAAATGTCTGATATCAGCGATATAGAAGAATTTATTTATTCAAGCGAGAGTCCGAAAGATATGATGGAAAAAAAGCAAAAATATTTTCACCTGAACAAATAAAAAAGTTTATCTACGAAGCACCCGATGAACGGTTTTTATTTTTAAATGTAAGTATCTATCTAGCATTGCATTTGAAAAAAAATTTCATGATTACATTTTCCATTTGACTCATGCATAATAGGTATATTTCATTAATTTCGAGCAAACTCATATACCGAGCTCGTGGCTGAGCAGGTTGAAGCGCTCAATTTCGACTAGACTACAGTATGAGTTCCGGGTTCGAAACCAGCCTTGTGTTGAATAAAAATATAAAATTTATGGTTTTTGATTATTTATCGGGTGTAGAAAAAATAGCGTATGCAACTCTCATGTGATGGTTATTAATACACAAGCATTAACCGGGATAATATCGTATGGTTTATGCAAGTCATTACATGATCGTTGCATAATATACTATTATGTCTTAGTTTCCACCATTTCAAGCCAATTTCATAGTTTTCCAATCCATCTTATTGTTTTCACCAGCCAAAAAAGTGTCTCATGATGTACTTTGTAGAAATAAGCTATAAGTTTACAAACAGTTAGGTCCCCTGCTATCTATTTGATTCAGTTATCTCTATAAATCTGGTTCACCTAATTTTTGAGCTAAGATTTTAACACGTTTTAATCCAAATATCCAGCACCAGCCACCAATAAATTAATATCCTGCTCTTCTCATCTGAAAGTATCTTCCGATGTTTCTATACACAAAGGAATACAAAGTCCGCAGTTTTAATAAATTCGTTAAATTGTCAAAAACGAACCTTTTTTTTTCGATGTAGGTAATCTGGTCTATAAATTTGTGTAAATCGATTTTTTTGCATATTTAAAAAGTTTAGTCCGTTAGAAGATAGGATGGATTTTGTGACGTGGCATAAGCTGTCAGACGTAACGAAGTTCAAAAGGATCGCTCTGCTGCTTCAAAAGGAATCAGAGCTGCTCGGTTAGCAGAAGGAACATTGCAAGAAATTGCCTATGAAATAGAAGAAGGCCTAATGGATCTGAGATCGCCGATTAATCCAAAGTGAGTATTATATATTTTCATCCGAGATATTCTACTGGAATTGTTTCTTAAACTTTCAGCGCGTTTTTCTGGAAGCTACTTTTTTGAACTAGTTGAGATGATATCTCAAGTTCTACCCCACCGATTCCTCTGGAAATCATTTTTTTATATATCTCTATCGTGCGAACCTTGAATTTCAGAATGTTTCTATTCTTAGTATTTATAAATATCGACAATTTAAAAAAACTAGGTAAAAAAATTCTTTTTGCATGTCGACGCCATTTTGTGATTTTTTTTGGCTGAGGTCCAAGCAATAGCGACATCTTTGGGTACTGATTGAGAATTTCTATTATTTTTTTCCAGATCACTACAAAAGCTGGAGACATGTCAACAAGGGTGCACCATTTTTTTTGTAACCCCACTCCAATTCGACCAATTTTTTTGAAATTCTTTTTTCATATTCTTAAAACGTCAATAAAAATCATAGAAAAATGGGTAATAAAAATGTTATCCATTTTCTTTATCTTATTTCGAAAAGTTCAGGCTTCTAGACCAGAATACTCCCCTAAATGGTCATATGGTAGTAACAAAAACAAGCAGAGGTGTTTTGAGCACGATTTGATAAACAAAGGCTGTTGATGACACTTGCTCTTATTTCGAACTTATTTGTAAGTATAAAATATGTAGTATGATGGACTTACTTCAAACATAATTGTGTTAACTTCTTCACTAATTTCTGCATCGGTCAAAGTATTTCCTTTAGTTTGACTAGCTTCAATCATGTAATCCAGAAAAGCCAATCGCTTCTTTTCCCCTGAAGTATACAAAATAATAATTACTAATAAGTTTGTATATTGTACGTTATTCATTGACATATGCAAATTATACCACCGTTGGGTGTTGATTTTTAAAAACTGCAATTACGTCCCTTCAAAAAAATGGTTATGTACAAATCAGGAAATTTTGATGAACCAGTACAGAAGCTTCACACTCCGAAAAAGTGTTGCAACCAAATTAAAAAAATCAGTGGAAATGAATTTTGTCCATCACTAACAATTGTGAATTGAATTGCTTTAATTGCGATATTAAAATGGAAAACAACTTAAAAAAGTAAAATTAGTCACAATTTTTGACAGACAGATGAGAGATGTTGCTACCTCTATCTTACACATTGGCGCCTCCAACAAAAAGGGTCCTCTCTCTCTAACATATTTATTTCCCCATATCTATAGTGACGCTCTCTTTGTATATCTACTTAGTTACCCACTTATTGTAAAATAGGAAAGATGTTGTGTGCAGCATGTACAAAAAACATATTCGTTGCACCCAGCATGGTTGCAGCTCAAACAACAAATATGCACTTCCTGCACTAGTTAAATAAAGTACTATTTGAGTTTCCTGCGGTTAGCCAGTTTGGTTTTTTTTAAACACCAATGTACTGTCATTCCCTTCGGTTCTTTTTTTGAATTGTGGTCTTTGAAATAGCCAATGATGCTTTAATTTAACGATGATATTTTGGTCTTTTTGGATCAGCTTACGTTCAGCATCGACATTTTTTTGGATGATTGCATGACGAATACGAAGCAAACGATTTTAAATAGTTTAGTTGGGACCCTAGTTCATTTTTTGCGCCAGTGCCTTCGATTTCCTGAACCTTGCCTTCACTTTCCGAGTTCAAGATCCTTTCAGAATGTACTGGTTTGCCAACAATAACTTTCGTGCATCATATCACTTACCGACATCATTTTCATCGTTCTCATCCAAATCATCTCGCAAGTAGTTTGGCATGATATCTTGACCTTCGACGATTTGACCTTGATCGTCAAATTTACTAGTTTTGACTGCATGGGTATACAAACTTGATTCCCCCTTCTTTTCTCTTTCGAAATAGTTTTGTTTCTTCCTTTTTATCACCTGAAACAGTAGGTACAACAAAATCTCACATTGCTTTAAGTTATTAAATAAATTTATATGGTCTCATAACGTAGAAATAAGTTGTAACAAACTTAC
Source organism: Galerucella calmariensis (assembly GCA_910591675.1). Classification (NCBI taxonomy): domain Eukaryota; kingdom Metazoa; phylum Arthropoda; class Insecta; order Coleoptera; family Chrysomelidae; genus Galerucella; species Galerucella calmariensis. Next base: position 12,931 of record CAJUYG010000956.1, on the reverse strand, counting down.
CGCACTCGTAAGAGAATGTATGATTTTCAAAAGACCAACTTGGATCTTACTAAAGCTGGTTAAGTTAAAAAGTATATCCGGTCTTAGCCAAAACTTCAAATGCCTCTGGTGAAGAATATTGCACATGCTAAAAGTATATTTAACGCCAAATATACCTACAATAACTTTAGGTAGTGTTATAACTTACCGCATTACAGCCATGGCGTAGTCGAATCCAGTATTATCTGATGATGTTTTAGTTACACCCATTGCTGTTTCTGAAAGCAGAAAGAAAAAATGCTCAAGCTTCTCGCACAAATGAAAATATGAAGTCAGTATTATGGCAAGAATGGAAAGAAGTCCCATCACTATCACAGCAAACATTGGGCAGATCATAGACAAATAATAAGAGAGGTTTTAAAACATATGGAAGGAGCTGGAACAAATTTTGTGCGCAGCCTGCAACGCATAGAGCTTCACAGCAATTAACTCAACCAACAAACCCCACCTTGCACTGGAAAGCTTATCAATATTTTAATTTTTGGTCCTTGCCATTTTTATGTATATTAATTTTCTTTTTCAATGGACTCTGGTCTTTTTGTGAAGTAGTTGGTTATTTTTATCATTGTTACTATTATCACAGGATTTATTATCATTCATCATAGATAAGTTGGTGAAGTAGATTTTTCATTTCATACGTTTGGTTTAGGTTTTTATGAGATAATGGGAATATCATTTTTCATCTTATTGTTTTTTTTGGCAGGCAAGAAGACTTATCGAAAGTTCATGACCCGAAATAATATGAAGGCAGGTACCAATCCTATTAGTAGAATTTCTATTACTTACCTATGTTATGTGAAAAGATGCTTCAATTAATATTTTGAACATTGTATTTGTGTGTTTATCAGAGGTATTCCATTTTATGAAAGCTTAAAGATTCAAAAACCCCGCGTTTTAAGCAATAGTTCATACCTGTAGCCAAGATAGGCGCTAGAGGTAACTTTATACCACAGAATGCTACACGTTAGAGCTACTGCTCTCCTATTAGGTATGGGGTGGATAATATAGTGCTATTCAAAAGTCCCCTCCCCCCTCGTATATTTTGAACAGCTACCCTTACATTAATAAAATTTGGAAGGTGAAAATAAAGTGTTGTGAACTTCTCTACGATTGGTAGGTAACAGGTGATGTAATAGTAATAGATGACGCCACAGTGCCACTCATGCCAATAGTTTTAAATAGGCAAGTGATATCTCGTTTGGGAGGCATTGACATTGGCAACATAGCCATATTATTGAAGTTTTTTCAGTCCGCCTCTGGTTAGTTGTCAAAAAAATCGACGTTTTCAATTTAATAGTATTTGTTGCCTTGCAAAGTTTTTCTAAATAGCTTATATATTCAATTTTATTATTGTTCAACGAGATGTTTAAGAGTTTACATAGGCAAAATGGTACGTACTCAAGCCGACAAAGTAGCAGCTATCTTAATAGTTGGTGAATCTAGAAAGAATCTCCATGAAGCGGAGCATTTATTTAATAAGAGATACCCAGATCGCCCTATCTCGAGAACTTATTTAAGGGCGCTTCTTCACAAGTTTGAAGCAACAGATGCCAAACGACCAACATTTAGTGATGATAAAAAAATTGATATAGTTGCTGAAATGGTAGTAAACCCTACTTCCTCTTCAAATAAAGTTGCGTCTATCTGTGAAGTGAGTAAAAGTACAGTACAGAGAGTGTTGACTAAAAATAAATTTCATCCATACAAGTTTAAAATGGTGCACCACCTTTCGGATGACGACCCCGACAGAAGACTCGAATTCTGTGAATGTATGACAAATAAAATTAGTCAAAACCCACATTACACAAAAACAATTTGTTTTAGTGACGAAAGTACATTTCGCCTTAATGAAAATGTGGATACACAAAATTGGAGTGACACAAATCCTCACACCTTTCGTGAACAACATACCCAATTTCCAGAAAAACTCAATGTTTGGGCAGGTATTTTGGGAAACCACATAGTTGGTCCTGTTTTCCTAAATTCAAATTTGAGCGGTGAAGTGTATCTGGAGATGTTACAAAATGCATTGAGCTGTTAATTATTGAAATTTTGGAAGATAATCCAGATGAATTAGGCTATCTGGACATAACATTTCAACATTATTATGGTGCAGAAAGACGTTACCTGGATGAAGAATATCGAGGTAGATGGATCGACCGGCAAGGTCCTATAGAATGGCCACCTCGATCACCAGATCTGACACCATTAGATTTTTTTCTATGGGGGTACTTGAAATCCAAGGTTTATACTACAGCACCAGATAGCATTGGCGTTTCGAAAAAGAGAATTATTGAAGAATGTAATGCAATTTCAGCTGACACATTCGAACGAGTACGACAAGAGTTTACTAATAGGATGTATTACTGTCAGGAAGTAGAGCACATTTCGAACACTTGCTATAAGAATCCATTGTTGATATTTGATTAATTAAATTTAAAAAAATAATTTCAATAATTTTGGTATTTATTTAATTCATCCGTCAAAATTAGTTCAAACCCAAACAAAATTAATATGGCTATGTAGCCAATGTCAATGCATTTCAAACGAGATATCACTTGGCATAAGGTCCTATTTAAAATTATTGGCCAGAGTGGCACTGTGACGACATTTATTACTATTACGTCACCTTCTACCATTCGTAGAGAAGTTTACAACACTTTATTTCCACCCTCCAAATTTTATTAATGTAAGTGTAGCCGTTCAAAAGATACGAGGGAGGAGGGGACAACGAATACTACATATGAACATTGACACTATTAACAGGTCGATATTTAAAAGCTATACGATATTAAGGTTGTTCTCTTTTCTCTTTCATAATTATTTCATGGTGATCCATAATAATCGCTACTGTGACGAACGGTGGCAGTGACTTATTCAAGGTCTAAAAGAGCTAAAATTCAGTTGGTACTTGACTTTAGTACTTCCTGTATGTGAACTGATATTCAAGTGCTTGAATGTAGCGCTGGTTCAAGCAATCATTCCAGTTCAGCGAATGTGTAGCGGTTCTATTCACTGGAGAAAGTGGTTATTCTCTTTAAAATGGATGAAGGACAATAAGGAATACTCTTGGTGAGCTATTAACTCATTCTGTATACATACTGATAATTTTTACGCCTTTATCAATACATCTTTTCAATAATATCAACATATTTGTTCCCTAATTGGAAACTTTCTTTTGCCAACTTATAATCTAAATATTTTCTAATTTAATCATATGTAAACAGGAAGGCTATATTCACTGTTCCCCGTTTCCGTGTTAATTCGCCTTCATATACAGTATTTTCTGTATCTGGAGAAACTTACCTAATAAAGTGTCCACAGTTGTACTACTCATGTAATCGTGACAATCGAAAATCTTTCCTTTTTCTTTTCTAAAAGACTCCACCAAAGCTGCTGCATTTCTGTTGAAAACTGGAATGAAAGATTTCAAGATGGATGTATGAAAAGTGGGAGCAATCATTTTTCTGTGTGATTTCCATTTATCACCTAAAACAAACGGCAATTAGAACACAATTAACACCAAGATAGAATAAGGTAGTATTTATATTGGATTGTAATTAAATACATTTCTGGCAGCTCCAGCATATCCGTAGCTGGACTTTTGCAGATATGTTTGTAACAAGAAAAAACCAGAAAGAACAAGTATAATAAAATGATTCATTCGTTTTGATTGATATGGAATCACACTCACGGACAAAATTATTGCATATTTTATTTTCGGTCTTTATTTTTTTTCCCTTAAGCACTTTTGTGATTTCGGTTGATAAGTCTGTTACATTGGAGTGTTCTACGTAATTTGCAATTTATTACAAATAGAGTAATGTATAGACATAGCTTTTATAACTGAATAAGCGATAACGTTAAATTAGCGGAAAACTATAAATGTAGCATAGTGTGCCTTGACGACTAAAACAGTGGTTTCCCTTTATTTAGCGTTGTCAGAATGACATTTTCAGTGCATTATTTCTTCAATCTGTAGTTTCAGTTAGTAAAATGCCTCGTTTAAATGAATTAGTCTCGGTTAAAATTGTTTGTTTAATCAATGAGGGGTACAGACAAGAAGACATTGCACAGAGATTGAATGTTCATCAATCGACTTTTTCTCGCGTACTAAAACGTTACAATGAGACTGGAGGATACAAAAGGCGGCATGGTCAAGGACGTAAAAGATGTACAACGCCAAGGGATGAGCAATATTTAAGAATTCAATCTTTGCGAAATCGTACACTTACTGCTCCGCATCTAAAAAATCAATTACTAAATGCAAGACAAGTCAATGTTTCTACCAAAACAATAATAAGGAGACTTAAGGATGTCGATTTAAAGCCAAGACGTCCTGCTAGAGTTCCTCGGCTTCTTCCACGCCATAAAATCGGACGGTTACAATTTGCAAGAGCACATGCTTACTGGAATGAACATCTATGGGCAAAAGTTATTTTTACAGACGAAACAAGAATAAAATTATGGAAGCCTGATGGACGTAGTCGAGTGTACAGAAGGCCAGGAGAACGTTTCGCAGAATGTAATTTTGCACATAATCTTAGCTTTGGTGGTGGTTCCATTATGCTATGGGCAGGCATTTCTTTGGAGAGTCGCACGGAGCTTATTGAAGTGAATTCGAGGATGAATTCTGACTGGTATATACGCAACATCCTTGCAGAACATGTTATACCATGTCGGCTTTATTGAATATGATAACTTTGTGCTAATGCACGATAATACCCGTGCTCATGCCGCAAGAACAGTAAACCAGTACATTGAGGATGTCGGGATTGCGAAGCTAGAGTGGCCATCATACAGTTCTGACGCAAATCCCATAGAACATGTATAGGACATCCTAAAAAGAAATATTCGAGCATGGAATCCAGCGCCTAACTCAAATGCAGAATTGAGGATTGCTGTACAGGAAGAATGGAATCGAATACCACAAGAAACCATCAAAGATCTTTTGCGCAGCATGCCTAGGAGGATGAAGGCTATCGTTAGAGCTTCAGGAGGAAATACTAAGTACTAAATTGTTATAATTTTATGAAATCAAACAATTTTATTTTGTTAAATCTACATTATATTTTACCTTAAAGTTCGTTTGAAAAAGCTACTGTGTTAGCGAAACGCGTCACAACTTTAAGGTTAAATATAATGTAGATTTAACAAAATAAAATTGTTTGATTTCATAATTTACTATGGATCTACATCAAGTAAAAGCCTCATCTATTCAATGTTATAATTTTGTCTTAAGCTAATGTATCGTGTCCATGTTGTTGTTCTTTCCTAATTAAACGTTATTATCAAAAACAGGCCACTTCACTAATCTCTTCACGAATCTGTTTTTTGTGAAGATTAAATATGTAATTAATTTGATAAATAATAACATAAAAGACTCTAATGTAACAGATTCATCAACCGAAATCACAAAAGTGATAAAGGGAAAAGAAGTAAAGACCTAAAATAAAATATGCAATAATTTTGTCCGTGAGTGTATAATATTGATATTTACCTTTACTTATTAGTAATCCGTCACCAAGCCAAGGTTCAAAAAGTGCATAGTCGGGAGATTTTTCCAAATGTGTGCTATTTCCTAGTACAACCTAGAAGTAATAGGTACATAATATAATTTGTAAAACCTCAAATGTCAAAGTAGTGGATTAAAAACTCGGGTTATTTATTAATAAAAGTTAGCAAACAGTTTTATTCATGTATACTGTGGCAACATTAACTGAGATCTATTATTCCTCTTCCTTTTCACTTGAGTTGCTCAATCTGAACTAGTGGTTTCTGTAACGAGAGCCTATTTTCCCGACATATTCCACCCACCACGTCAAATTTAGTAGTTGACGTGCGCATGCGTCCAAGCAGCCTTTAACTTTCTATTCGAAGTGCCTGAATGTGAGCTGATTAGCGCAGTTGGTAGGGTATTGAGCTTACAACTCCGAGGTCTTAGGTTCAAAACCGGCTAAAGTGCTGGGTTTTTTGTTTTTTTCAGTTTTTTATTTTTTATCTTCTGATATTTCCATACATAGTTCTTCTTCTGATATTTCCATACATAGTTACAGTTTAATCAACCGGGTTAGGGCCTGGGTTTTCTTGTTTTTTTTTTTTTAGTTTCTTATTTTCTGATACTTTTTTCAATATTGTTATGCTACTACTAAATTTGGCAACGTTGGAATATGTCGGGAAAATAGGCTCTCGTGTTTCTGTATACCCATTTCATGGAAGTGAGAGTCCCTTCTTCATTCCGTAGTCTAACCATATTCATTATAAAAGTATCAACAAATACAAATGATTCGTAAGCAAAATAGAATGTTCGTTTGAGAGGATTTTATTATTATTGAACTGATTCGAATAAGATCAGCATGTGCTGGCAAGAGTAGATTACTTATTATTATATACTGATAAATTTTAATTCAATAAATACAAGGATACAAGCACGTTACAATTAAAAGATGAATAAATATTTACTTACTTCTGTATCTTCCGCATTTGTGATTCCAATAATTAATCTGGGTCCAAGCCAAATTCTAGCTATATCTAGCGCCAGTTCACCTTGCATCGTTCTTACCATCTCGAAAATATCTGAATATCAATAAAATTTTTAACTTTGAATCTCCATTTTCATTATCACAAAAAAGGAGATGTTGATTTTTACATCCGGGAGAGATATTCGGACAAAATAATATTTATCTAAGTGATTAAGTTTTTGGGTCGATTCAAGTATTGACAGTTACCAACGGGGGTCCTTCATAAATTAGCTTTTCTAAACCCACTACCATAATATGTTGCCTAATAACGTCACACTTTCTCGCAAACTCTACACCCCCTAACGTGTGATGTTAGTTTATGGATGTACCCTCCCTCAATTAATTTGGAAAATAGCAATACCTGCAGCCGTTTTTCCAATAACCATGTGAGCATTTCCCAAAATGGGTAAAAATGGGGGTCCAGGAAATTTATTGCCCATTTTAACATATCGTTGGTTCTTGAACCATAATTGATATGAAATCAAAACAGCAATTATTCCAGAGAGGACTAATGGAATCGGACTAGCAAGTAAAGACGTCTGATTCTCGACATTTTGTACCTGAAACAAAAAAAAATGGCCATTCATGAGGATTGCCGATACCAAATATTTGAATTTGTCCATTATTAACCTAGGTTAATAATGGAGAAAATTATTAACCACTGATAGAGAAATCCAGCTTCTCAATTGGCTAGAAGAAGCAATAATTGTCAACTCCACAGCTAGTAGTGAAAAAAATAATTTATTATTGTTTGGCTCATTTGTTACGAAATCAAATATTACTATTATAGCCTAGTCAAAGTACACAAAATATCCGTAAAATGCCGCAAAAAATAGAAAAAGCTTGAAAATTCAAAATTGAGTAGCTAAAAGGGTTGTGATTAACACGAGAAAAACTTTACGATGCTAGAAATGCAATTTTCCGGAGAATCGATAAGTAAATTTTTGTTTTATCACTCTAATTGCTAAAATAATAAAATTACAGGAAAATGTTCCAATCAAAAATTGTAGCTAATACGTTCATCTACAAAATTTTTCCGAACATTTTTGTTGTATCTGCATTATTTTTAAAAATATACGAAGTTTTCCTAGTAGTATTCTTAACATCAATTTTCATGTTTTTAATTTTACGATAGTAATTAAACAATAACGTTTAATTTTCATATGAAATGTGTTATGAAATGGTGTATCTACAAATACATTGAAAAAAATTTTTTTAATGTTTTATCATCGATTTTCCACGAAAACCTCTACTAAAAAGTCGTTTTTTTACCAAATTCCTCTAATTAACATCAATAAATTAAAAAATTAAATCAAATAACATAGCGTACTTCTAAGATTATGGCGTTATCTTCAAATTTTTCATCTAAAATTTTTCTTTGTATCTGCATTTTTCACAAATATACGATTTTCCACGTGAACCTTCATTGAACCTTCATTTTTTTGACCCCACTTTATTTTCATTATTGTTTTAATAACAGATTCTAATTTTTATGTAATCTGTTGAAAATTTTTGTTGTTAATATTTTATAGTATATTAAGTATCAAGAACGGTAAGGGTTGTTTACCGGTCGACAGCAATGTTTGGAGGCTGAGCGTAGCGAAGCCTCCAATTTTGCTGGAGACCGGTACTACCCTTAACGTTCGAAAAGCTTATACCATTTTTTGCGAATTCGTATTGAAATATTCGAATTTCGAATGAAATAATTTAAATTTCTTCGAAATGAACGAAATGTCAAAAGTGACATTTATACTTCTTGATCAGTTTTTATGCTATTTATTACTTTTTATATTGTTCTGTTCGATTCTGTTCATCAAAAAAATATCAATCTTCTTATTTTTTTTGTTTCTTTTGTGTGATGAATGAAGTAATATATTATTTAGGACCACCTAAATGTATGTATGGCTAAGACATCGGTAAGTAATTTACTTACCGACGTGTTAGTCCTAGAAACCAGTAAACACACCCTACCGACCTGACAACCGATGCTGTAAATAAACAAAAAAGATCGATTGCGCAAAAATATTATTGTTGTTGCTGCTATTACGCAGCGGCGCCTGTATAAGCCGCTCTCTCACATGCTTTTTCACCTTTATTTGTGCTCCCTTCTCTTTCTTACCTGAGCCATAGGTGTGATCTTTTGTATCGCGATCACTTCTAAATGGGTCAATTATAAAGTTTACAAATTTCCAGATAATATCATCAACACTATAAAAAGTTATGGAAGGTTTTCTGAAAGACATCTGATTTAAGTATTTACTGTAAATAATTATCTATTATTTAAAAAATTTAATATTTATAAGAAAACTGTATAGTAGTTTCGAAAATAGACAGTTCAAAGTGCTGAGAGGTAAAGTTTAATTGAATTATATTAGTCTCGAAAAAAGATATAGGTAATTGAATGAAGTCTAAAAAAACAAGTAAAATTAGGCATCCAACAAAAAAAAAGATTTTTAAGAAGCATTTGCTTAAAATTCGAAATATTGATGGCTTTGCTTTCATAATAATAATGTTTTATGCTCATTTGCAATGCTAAATCTAGAAGGAATCATCGCTGGGATAAGTATAAATTAAATAGGATTTAGAAATTGTTTTTTTCTCTCTTCAGCTCCGATTCTTTATTTATAAACTTATTTTACAGTAAGAAAATCTACTTTTTCAAGTAAGAAAGAATTCCTATCTGAAAGCTGAGACCTTTCTCTACATTTTACATGTGTTTATTTATTTTTTCAGAATGTTATAAGCCACAAATTATTAACTTCTAAGTCGTGCGGTTAATATATTCAAAACACAACCCTTTTAAATACTCAATTTTGAATCTTCAACTTTTTGTATTTTTTGTGAGGTTTTATGTGTACTTTGACTAGGCTATTAGTAAATTGGAATTATCCGCAACTCCCAAATGACTGACTTTCCACTTATGTATTATACATTTTTGTAATCTTCTTATAAAGGAGAATCCAACAATGCAAAAATATATAGGGTGTTTTATTTAAAATATTGGGTGGGGTGATCATGGGATTATATAATATTTGACGTGTCATTCCATATTTTCATAAAAGTGACGACAACAAAATGATAAAAACCATAGACTTATAAATACCAGAGACAAAATATTTCATTGATAAAATGCTTTTTAAGGCGATCTATTATTGTTTTAAAAAAAGAAAGAAAGCATAGTCCTTGTCGGGTGCGTGCTCAAAATGACAACAGTGTAATTGGGCTGTTGATTTTCATCACCAGTGGGGTACGGCTCAAAATCTACCATCAATAATTAAATATATTACGTTTTTTTATTGGATCATGATTGCAGGATGTAATAAGGCAAGGAAAGTGAGAAATGTTTTATTGTCATTCAAAATTTACAAAAACTGTATAGACAAATCGATAAACAAGTTAAAACGTGAAAAAATAACAAAATAAAAGAGTGATATGGGTATATAAATGAATAATGAATTGAAATACTTATATGTATTTATTTATCCAGTTTTAAAATAATACCTAGTACAAGGTACTCTAAACCATATACCAGCATTGGTAGTCACAGCTACTTGTTTGGAGACTACTGGTGCTTAAGAAAATTGAATTAATTTAGTTAGATATCAGGTTAATCATTCACATTTGGATTGAATAGTTCAAACTTCGCAACTTTTAAACGATATTAACAATATAAATATTCTTACTTTAATATAAATATGAACAAATGAAAAACATATAAAAAGCACACAAAATATGAAAATTCGATAACTGATGATGTACTAGTAGACTGTCCTGTCAGACTGCCCGCTATTCGTTTGGGTGTCATATTTGATTTCAACAATAATACAAATACTATGTGGTTTTCACAATGAGTATTACATTTTTCAGATAATGTATTTTGTATACTAATTTGGTAGTGGTTTATTTAATTAACACCAAGAGATACCAAAACCCTTCTTCTACAGCTCTGATATTTACAAACACTTATACCACGCCACGCCACTAAAAAGATAACCTCACCTACCTATGAAAAGTTAAATTTGGGTTTAAATGTTCCACTTTCTAACAGACAACACAAGAATTTACCATGGTTTGCCAAGCAAAGTAAAATTTCCACAATAAGTACTAAAAAAACACCTTATAATAGTAAAGTAAGCACTAAAAGAGCTATATCACTTCGGCAACATAGCAAAACTACGCGTATACTATTAGTCATTCAATAATGTACTAAAACATATGGGGTGTTGCCAAAGCGCTGTTTTGTACTTATTGTTCGTTCTTAATTTAGGAATATTTGCAAAGTTTAGTGATTATTTAGTAATGTAAGGATCAATCAATTCAAAATTGAATGGTCTATGGAAGTTTTTATTCAATATATGCATTATAAAAGCAGTGTTTTCCAGTTGTTCTTTAAATATACCTAAATTATTTCGAAATACTTTCTCGAAATTATGGAGATCTGTCAACGACGCAATCTGGAGGGAGAGAGATAAAATTGAAAGATAGAATGATGATTGATCGCCTCAAAATGTAAACAATGTGGTCTCCTTTATATTATAAGTCTATGATAAAAACCATCCACTAGTCTTCTTTGAAATGTCCTGTATAGGTATTTCACAAATGACTAAGCTGCTGTTCACTTCATGTGAAATCGATTCCACGATATTCTCTGTATATAAACTCGCTATTGCATAGGTACCATCCACATTATTTTCTATGTAATTTCCAATATACAAATAAAGTAAATTCGTCGTGGACCAACTTGTATAGTATAGGTATATAGTATAGGAATTTACATTCAATAAAAATCTAGAGGTCATACTTTGTTATTGTTTTGGAATTGAACTATACAGTTGGAATTTTAATGTGAATTTGTATTATTTCGAATTTAATGACCTCTGGATTCGTTAACATCGAAATAAGTAATTTGATTTTTAGATTAGCATTTTCTATACCTTTTGACGTAAAATCATATAACAATACTCTTTCAATGTTTTGGTTACCTCATGTTGATATATTGGATGACGATGTTTTGAATTTTCCACAACTTCCCACACAAAAAAAATAATACAAACATTAACAAAAAACCGGCTGGAGTTTAAGGTTATTAAATGTCATAGGTCATCAAATCACATAGGTATATAGGTACTTTTGAAAACGCATCATCTCCTTTTTTGTGTATTTGTTTTGTTTTGGAAGCCGTTCTGATACCGAGAGCACTGCAGTCTATTGGCTTATCGTACTCCACTCCCACATTTATTCCACCCATCCAGTTATCCCCGTACCTGCGAGTAGACGATACAGGTCCATTGGATGTGTGCCATATACTTCAGATGGCACATTGGCTTGATGTTTGTGTTGATGTTGATGTTTGTCTCCTCGAGTCCAATGCCTCACAGTCAGTTGTATTTGCCCTCGGACTACTTTCTTTGTGGTCTCAAGAGCTGGTTCTGGTCCAGCATATGCTGTTGCTGAACCTCTTCTCGCGGGTTCATCAACTTGCTCATTTCCAGAAATACCGTTATGTCCCGGCACCCACACTAATCTTACTTCAATGTGGTCTGCGAGTTCATTTAGTTCTTTCTGGCATTCTTTACCAGTCTGGATGTTACCTTGCGGCTATTTAAAGCTGCAAGTGCTGCCTGGCTGTCAGTATGTTTATCCTATGAGTGTCAGTCCTATGTTTGTTAATTCTGACACATTTTAGGATAGCATAAATTTCTGCCTGAAATACAGAGGTATGTTCTCCTAGTGAGAAGGAGCATCTTGTGTTTCTCATTTCACTATACACCCCTGCTCCTGTCCCTTCCCCAGTCAGTGACCAGTCTGTGTACCAGATCTCTCCTCTGGGAAACTTCAGACTGCTTGGGTCTTGCCAGTCCTTTCTGTGAGGTATTTCTACCCCATATTTAGGACGCATCATCTCTGCTTTTTGAAAAGTATCTCAACCAAACGTCACTATTTGTTTCTCTCTTCTGGTCTGTACTGCTAATCACATTTCATAAAAATTGCAGTAAGTCTTGTCATTTCAACAGTCTCTTTCCAATTGGGATCTATATTATCATGCTTCTAAAGAAAATCTCAAATGCACTCCTTCTGCGCTTCTTCTATTCAAATGTTTATAGTCCTTTAACATCCTTTACTAACAAATTTATCCAGTTCCAAGACATGGCGAAAATATTTTGAACGGTCACATTATTATATTCTCTGGCAAGTGATATGAAACAGAGGAGGGTGAAGCATCACTCAAAGTCTGATATTCGTGCCATAGACTATATATTTTACATAACCTAGCTCAATCTATGAGATATTGCGCTGTACTAGAAATTATTTCACATGTACCCCAAGTCAAATCATTAAACTGTGTCTATACTGGTTTTATTATAATGCAT
>CAJUYG010000955.1:87992-110222 GCA_910591675.1 Galerucella calmariensis | reverse complement strand
TATTTTTTCGGAGGGTCTACAAATTATGTAAAATCGATTTATCCTGGGAACTAAACTAGATAGGTATAGGGAAATGTTAATGAACTTACATTATTTTTAATAGTACAATTAAAAAATGTGATAAAATACAGGGTGTTCCGTTTAAAGGAACCTAACTTTGATACGGCACGCTTTTTTGGAGCACCCTGTATATTCCAAAATATTTTTAAATTATAGTCCCAAGTGATCTACATAATTCTACGTCTTATTTTTTCTAATTATATTTGCCGTTAAGACGCCAGAGAATAGTTCGTTCATAGTGCCCCACCCTGTATAGTTTACGATCAAAATCCTTTTGAAAAACGATTTAAAATAATTTCAAGGCAAAATAAATGAGATTTGTAGCTGAATTGAAAAGGTGTGTTGGATTCTTATTAAGCCACGTACAGAAGGATTTATAAAGAATGACCAGAAATTATAATTCCCTATAACAGAGAAAATTAACTAAAATGGTCAACTGAAGTTCTTCTTGTTCTACTACCTAAAGCTAAAATGTCCACATTTTCTTGTCTCTGAATTGGGTCTGGAATGTTTATATTCTCTTCATCATCCAGTGGCCCTAAATCATCCAAGTGTATATTAGCTTTGATACATATATTGTGCAAAGCAGCAAATGCATATATAATAATTATCGCTGCTTTTGGAGGAATGTAATGCAGAACTCTGTGTCTTGGAAAACATCTAAATCGGCTTTTAAGAATACCAAACATCCATCCTATGATATTTCTGGTCACTTTATGACACTCTGATGCTTCAGGCTTTACATCTATTACAGGCGTCATTAACCACGGTTGTAAAGGATATCCAGAGTCTCCTATAAGCCATAAATTTGCTCTACCTTCCTTCAAAATATTTTTGCTTCATATGTTCTCTGATCGAGGACATTTGCCATATAGCAGCATCATGAATTGCCCTGGGTAACGAGCATTTATTGAAGTTATATTCAGCTTTGAATTACATACCACTTGGGCATTTATACTAGCATATCCTTTTTTGTTAAAGTAAACAACCCCACGGTAAATTTCATTATCCTCTGGAGGATTATTAATTGCAATATAAGTACAATCTATGCATCCTACCACTCCAGGAAAATGGAATTTGTTTATGAATTCTAGGACAGTGATTCATGCTTAATCTTCTTTATTTGGGAATCTTATTTCTCTGGGAACAATATGTTCACAAATAGTTTCAGTATAAATGATTGGGAATATGTGTCGTCCGTTGTCCATCAGGTAGAAAGTGATCCAATTCATTTATAAGTTCCAAAGCTATCTCTTTATTTAGTCTAAACAAATTTTTAAATGTTATATCTGGCAATTCGAAAGGATCTCAAGAATCTCTCAAGTATCTTCTTTCGGTTCTTAAATTTTCTTTGAAAAAGTAACCATATTTATTAAAATCTGGACAAATGTATAGCAGCACACATATGGAATGAATAAAAAGTCTATATGTACTAAAAAGGCCATTCTTATTAATTTAAAATATTTAACCGTTCACATAAATAAATAAAAACATTCCAATAAATGTCTGACGCAAGTGGTTTTCGTTAACAACACCTCTGGAGCAGTTGCCAGTGAACCACTTTTCATACCCACTTGTCATTGTGCATAGCAACTCTTATAGCGACTTCACTTGAATAGTGTATACCAATTTCGCGCTTAGCAACTGACCTTGAACATAACGACAATTTACAGTTGCTATCCATAACAACTTTGCTTAGTGAATAGCCCTGATTATTTGATCTTTCAGTACCCCTCGAATGGTAAATACCTGACTGATGCCCGGTTTATCAATAGCCGATATTATCCATCAGTTAAGTATCCATCGGATAAAAGTAACTTACAGATAAAGTTCCTGTTTGTTTGGAAGTGGTTTATCAACTCGTTTTTATTCTCTAGTTAGTCAACTAACAGATAATGAAAGTTGGCAGTGCTGACGAATGAATGTAAGCAATCTCATTGGTTGTTACAAGAACAAGGTCATGTGTCGAACTGCTGCTTCACCCTGCAACCAAGCCTCCTCTTTTGATTTCCAGGTTGCCCCATCCGTTTTTTTATTACATTTCTATGCTTATTTGCAAATTTTCAGAAGCAAATTTCTCTCCTCTGCTGTGAAATTGCATCCTCCATTTTTGGTAGTACTAGTACTTTCCATTTTTCACTCTGCTCAAAGCGCAATTAAATTTGACACAACACCACAACGAAATCAGAACAAATCAACTCTACCAAATAAAGTGAGGTTATGTACTAGACATCAAGCTCCCAATATCTATGCTCCCAATATCGACCTATCCGCCAGTTGAAAATGACAGATAAATATTTGACATTTTATCTGCCGGATAAAGTTATCATGTTGTTTATTAACCGACCTCTCCAAAATAACTGGTAGTTAAGTATTAACTAACGGATGAATTGCTATCGATAAAACGTTCCTGAGAAGTATAATGAGAGAGGACAGATTGACGGTTGAGTTTGATAAGAGTCCATCGTAAATTCTAAGGTGAATCAGAACTGGATTTAAACAATAGTTTTTCAAGCAAATAATTGTAATAACTCAGTTGATAAAACACTGCTATGATTATACATATATTTCTTAAAATTTTCCCTTTCCCAATAATAAAATGTTACAGCCTGAACGACTATGGTTTGCCCTCCGAAGTTTTAACCCTGGGTACGTCCTTGGTAAGACTGCAGCTCCTTTGTAGTACCTATATAGAACTATAAAATAAAGTGGACTGTTTTTATAATAATTTTTATAGATTAAATAGACTTCTCTGCCATGTTCCTGACCAGTATTCATCGATATTACAGTATATAGAATCAACGTCTATAAAACTGAATAAAATATGTACTTCGTCAGAGATTTCCAGCAAGCACTTTGTCCAATTTATAAAAATCAATATATATTTGATATGGAATACGTCCTTCGAGAGGCGAAGTCAACACAAAAGTTATAGGACGATCACACGATTTGATGCTCGACTAAATCCTTCTCTAAAATCGAAATAAACTATTTCCCAATCCCTATGGGCACTAGTAGATTCGTATTTATAATTCAACTTCCTTTTTCTCGCAAAAAGATCGATTTGTTCCAAATGAATGATGAAAGCAGTGCAAGAATATCGTTTTATTTTGTGGTCTGTTTAGTTCCACTGTGATAACTGGGAGACCCGTTCCATTTTGAAATTTCTTCCGTAAAAATGTATTTCAAGTGGAACTGGAACTTCTCCAAAACTAGGTCAACTAAAAGAAAAATTAGACTGAACCACAATCCGAACTTTTTGAATCGTTTCAGGCAAATCAGAGAAATAACATAAAATAGATTTAGAATGCCGGGAAAGTTGATTTTGGCAACTTTTCAAAATACCTCAAGCTACGTCTACACCGAAAGGAATACATTGTGTTCATGCTTGTTCCTGGAACTTGTTTCTGAATGTTTCTTTGGGTTTCCTATTGTTTGTGGTTACGGAAGCAGAAGCTTTTTTCCGTATTTAACGGTAAACATCGAAAAAAATTCAGTAGCTATAAGAATATTTTTGTTGCTTAAGCAATGTGGACATGCTTTAACGTGTTTCTGGAAAAGTTCACAGATGTAATTGCTGTTAACATCGTAACGATTGAATAGATGCTGCTATATTTGTCTGTCGGGGCCGGTGACGAAAGGGCTAAGCATGATCTCACTATTATTTTTTTAAATTTTTCTCTGTTCAATTAGCAACGGAAATAACATAAAAAAGATTTATATAGAATTATCACTGAATATAACTTCCAATAAAATCATTTTTATTGTCAGGAAAATAACTCATTATAAAATCTATTTGAGCTAAATTCTACAACGTGTACGTATAGGTTTGTTAATTATAATCTCCATGCATGTAAACTCGTTGATTGGAATTAGTCGAATAAATGGAAAACGTAATTAATTTCCATGTTTCCAGTTTGATTTGGTTAACTATTGTTGTTAGTGTATAGTTATTTTCAGTAATGAGTTATCAATCTTTATGTGTATTGGGTTATACATTGAATAATAGTCCGATTTTCGATGATTGAACAACATTAATATTTTTTTAACAATATAATGTTGAAATTGGATTAAAATTTTAATAAATCAAAAAATTTGTTTCAACAATATTTAAATTACTCATATTCCAGTAAATAAAGGAAAAAGTTAACATTAATTACGCCCTATTTTCATCTTCCGGTTGGAAGTTGCATTTGGTACCTCATTAAACATGAGACAAAGTTCTGCATGAAAACGCGTGCGAGGGCGGAGAAAATGGCCCCAAAAGACCAGAAAAATAGGTTTTCAGTCAATATCTCCTAAAATATGGCAGTTAGAGATTTTTGGTTCGGATAAAAATTAAAGTTCAGTTAATTTTCTACAAAAATGGTCCATATGATTTTTCTCGAAAATTTGACCGGTTTCGAGAAAAACGGCACCAAGCGCACCTCGAATAATTAGCTTTTGTGCTGTATGCCGGAGAGCACAGTCCGTGTATTTACACATCAGCGGGGGGACAAATTATTCAATAACTTTGTGAAAAATGCATATTTTCTCATGATTCAAAATTCATGTGAAAGAGGAATTCTGCTGCTATCATACCCTGTGAATTGAGTCACGCTTGACTCTTTTGGCCATATCGGAACACGGGTCAAACTTTCTGCTCCCGGGCAATTTTGACCTCGCCAGGAATTTGCTCCTATTTTTTTTGTATTGCACTAATTTACTCAAAATTTTCTTGATTATGGATCCTCATAAGGTCCTTTGTCATCCCTGAAATTTGTATACCCTAATATTTTTTTATTTTTCATTTAATCGTTGTTTATTGAATCCCAAATTTTTGCTGTTTTTGGATCGCGGGGAAATTATGTGAACAACCATCAATTAAAAATTTATACATGATCCGATTGGTCTCTATGATACATCATTTGAAAGCTTAGAATGTGTACCTTTCGATTGTGCAATTACTTTTTTTGACGAAGTCGTCCATTTTTCAATAAAATTAGAAAACGCGGGCTCAAGGAAAAAACGCACTTTTTTGGTGGTTTTTTTCTCCCTGCTCTTTATTTCTAATATTTTAACACATTAACTAGTGTAATGGGGAAATTCCCACCTTTCCATCGATGTATATAAGTCATACCTTTGATACCCCGGGGAAAAACCAGTATATCTAAATGTATACGCTATAATTTATTACTTTCGTTCCTCCGTCGTTCGCCGCGCGTGTGCTCTACGTAGCGCTCGTGTCGTGCTCATCTATTTGTGGTTCGTGTGAGTCACGCCAGTGTTCGAATTATAAAGACAGCGATAATATGTTATCCCAACAGGTAGAATTAGAGGAAACTGTAGTCTCAGAAGAAGTTGTTGACGGGGTAAAGCTAGAGGGAGCTCTAGACCCAGAAGAAGTTCTTGACCAAGAATCAGATGATGACTGGTGACGAACAGATTTATGTCAATATTGCAATGTATTTTTATATACTTTTTCATCAATTCACGGACAATTAACCCGCGAATCTCTTGTACTTTTGTTAAAAATTTTCTATGTAATATTTTTGTCTATAATGTCTATATTATTCTTGTATCATTATATTGGGTTCTCCCGTTGATAAATAAATAAATTAAAGAAAAAATATATTTTTCTATAATAAATGAAACATGGAGAACGTTTATTACTCATTATTCCAAAAACCTCAATCAGTCTGGTTGCAAAAAAATTTGCAAAAATTTTCGGAGAATCTGCAAAAAATTGTTGCTGAGTATTATGGGTAAATATTCTTCACACTTGAGGCATTTTCAGTTTTCCTTACCAAAAGCCTAATGAACTTCAGTTTTTTGCCACATGTGCAAAGCTGATTGTTGCTAGATTCAGGTCCACTGGTGAGGTCCATCTCGCTAGAATTAATCTTTTCCCGTTTTCCTAATAAGTATATCTTGAGGCCTCATCTGAGAGGAAAACAAGACCCTCGGAAACATAAATATCCATCAAGTGTCTGCTTACAGGGTTTCTCATTTATGGCACCGAGGATTTTCCCAATCTGTAAAATGTGGTGGCACCATCTACAATTGGTTTCCACAATCCAAAACATTGAAAATAATGGATTTCCAGCACCACCCTAATCCAACATAAAAATCGTATTCATACCTATCTACAAATTTTTCTCCTGCAGCTTCTTCAGCTCAAATTTTGTACAAAACTTGCATATTTCACAAGTCTCAAAATTTCCGGTATTTCAACCAGATTTTTTTGCAGAAAATATCAATGTTGCGAAAAAAGTCATGAGGACCATTTTTGTAGAAAATGACCTGAACTTCAATTTTTATCTCAACCGAAAATCTCTAACTGCCATATTTTAGGAGATATTGGCTGAAAACCTATTTTCCTGGTCTTTTGGGGCCATTTTCTCCGCCCTCGCACGCGTTTTCATGCAGAACTTTGTCTCATGTTTAATGAGGTACCAAATGCAACTTCCAACCGGAAGATGAAAACAGGAAGTATTTATGTTAACTTTGCCTTTTTTTCCTCCTTCATTTACTGGACTATCAAACTTTAGTCGAAAAACAACAAAAACCACCCTAATCCAACATAAAAATCGTATTCATACATATCTACATATTTTTCTCCTGCAGCTATCAGTATTAAATTGGTTTTATCGGTTTCCAATAAACATCTGTTTATATAATATTTGGTGCATACAATACAGGGTAGGGGATCTCTGAAGGAGCGAGAGTGCTGCCACATAGGGAGTCCCGTCAGTACTAAAATTTCTAATTTAGTGAGAACTGTAACGCCGTTAGTGGTAGTTGCAGATTCTTCCACATATATTAGCGCTAACATCCTAACGTGCTATCTCACGAATGTACTTTTGTTTCTTCCTAATACTTATTATTATCGTTAACTGTAGTCTAGTTATGTAGTCGTTTATTGAGGTGGATGTTAAAGGCCTCAATCCGAAACCATTGTTGATAGTTTGTTAATAGTCTGTATTTATATACAAGACTCAAGTATAAGCACGACCTTGTGCACCAGTTTTCGGCACATTTTACATAAAAGGTGATTGAAAACCGATTTTCTTAATGCCTTAATTATTTTTGATAAAAACGAGCATCAATCTTCAAAAAGTTACCTATTTGATGGAATTATTTGGAGCTTGTCTAAATTTTCCTTTTTTTTTAAATTGCATCTCGAGATATTGATCAAAACTTAATTTCTAACGGTGTAGCATCAAGCCAAAACTGCTCAATTCAGTTGCCAACTCTAGTCACAATTATGCAAATTTCCATAAACGACATATAAGAGTTTTCGAAGTAGATAATGGAATTGAGAATAGGATGTAGTTGGTTTTATCTTCTTGCAACGTTTTGAGTACATTTTAATTCGGTTATTGTGCAGTAAATACCTTACTGTTGGATGTAACTTCATTGGGAGTATTCTGGCAATAGTGCAACAATTTCCTACATTACTCTATCTGGAATAACGTCACGGATAAAGTTCGCTTTAAATTCGGTGGAAACGGTATACAGGTTGATTCAGTAGAGTCCAATATCTTATAAATCTTTGAAGGTATTGAAATAAACTTCTGGTTTATTGTAGCTAGCAAAAGTACCCAGATTTTGAAATTGGTCGGAGTTGTACAGCGTTTTCCAGAACTTTGTGCCGGATCAAAAGTACATTTTTATAAATGGAACACCCCATATTTCACTTACGAGGATGTATTATGATATCCAGTTAGCCTAGATCAGCTCCAACAATAACTCATTAGAAGTGTCAGTGTGAAGCTGGACGTCCAAAAAGTAAACCAGAATTACGCAATAAATTGAAAGAAAAAAGATGTCCACCGAAATTCTGAAAGTCGAAATATTGGAATATCGAGCCATCATCAAGTACCTGTATTTAAAAGGGTTGAGAGGTAAGCAGATTTACGAAGATATGCTTAATACCCTTGGTGATCAATGTCCTTCGTCCTCTCCAAGACCTAAGAAGTTTCGTGTCCAAAAATCTGCTGGAAAAGTTCTTGCTTCAGTTTTTTGGGATTGTCATGGAGTAATTATTATTGATTTTTTGGATAAGGGTAGAACAATAACCGGAGATTGATCGGAAAGCTATCGAAAGATGTTTTGTTTTTGCAGGACAACGCCCCTGCACTCAAATCTCATGTTGCCATGCAAAAAATTCGTGATTTAGTGTTTGATTTACTAGAACACATCCCTTATTCTCCAGATTTGGCTCCGTTCTACTATTATCTCTTCCCTCAACTGAAAAACGTTTAAAAGGTCGTAAATTTTCTTCCAACGAGGAGGTAATAAAAGATGTGGAGGTCTGGTTTGCATACCAAGAAGAAACATTTTTTTGAAAGGTCTAGAGACGTTGCAGGTTCTCTGTAATAAATGTATCCAATTAAGAGGAGAATATATTGGGTAATAAAATATTTTGACATTGAAATTTTGTTTGGTTCTATAGGGGGCTGAAAATTTTCCAATATACATGTACTTACTTGATATAGGGTTGTAATAGGTTATACAGTATATTTAAAAAGTTTTTACCAATCAAAAGAAGTGAATAAAAAGTACAGTTGGTTTCCAAACACATTCAATACACTGGTGATCGTCTTTTTCTGATAAAAAATGAACACTGACAAAATTGTCCGTTTCTCATCACCATCTTTCATTAAAAAAAGTTCGTACGGTGTTTCAAATCCGTTTCATAACAACCCCTCCGATTCGGGAAAACTAATAACGGAGGAATATTTCAAAATTGCCAATCCATATACCTTTCTCGAGAGAGGGTTGATAATGAAAAATGTCAGTTTCTAAATTGAGTTAGTATAGTTATAAATTGCTCAAAATGATGCGACTAATGAAAAATACCGTATCGCGGATTCGCCTTCATTTTTCATCAAACTTAATAACCTAAAATGATATTTGAATGAGTAAATATTTTGTCGTTTATTCTCTTCTCTGTATTCGGTCAGTGACGTTACCAATGAATTGATGGAAATCCATTTTTTTCAAGAAACTACTCAAGTACATCAGTTCGGTTGAGAAGTTACAAAAGGGTATTCCATCAAATAAGACATACATTTGGGCAGGCTTCACACACACCCGGTTGCCGTATAGACGGTTAAAGGATGTACATTTTAATGAAAGCTTTCACACTCACCGTGTGAGCCTGCCTTGCAGTCCTGATCCACTTCTTCCAACAATTAGGTATTCTCCATATATTTCAAATCAAATAATATTATTTAATATCATGGGGATGAACCCTTAGATAAGTTTTACAATCGTACAAAATCGATTAACCCACTCAGCACCAAATATTTCAGGTAAAAAAAAAGCAGGTAAACGGTGAAATTCAAACGGAACTCGAAACGACCGCTCATTGGTCGTGACGTCACTTCGCATATAAACACGTCTCAGTTCGTTGGCGTCATATCGATTTGTCGTTCTTGTTTGTTGTTTCAGCTTTGTGTAGGAGTGAAATTGTGACGAAATCTTATGATTTGTTTTATTTTGCTTAGTAAAATAGTATTTTTGATTAGTGTTAAATAGTTATGATGAACGCCGAAGGCTTTGTTAAAGCTTCCACGAACAATTTACCCTCTGTGGATATGTTTATGGTAATGGATTACATAAAAAGGGACGAATGTTTTAATTCAGCTGAAATTAGAGGTGCAAAAACAGCAATGTAAGTATTTAATGTGAAGAATAATTATTGTCTTTTTATTATACATGTAAACATCCCTGATAAATAAAAACAAAGCTGTTTAAAAAACGTTTGAGGAATTGTTAAATAAACTAAATATTATAATACTTACACTTGCCTCATATTAGGTTGAAATCTACCTCACAACCTTTAGCATTGACAATGAACATTTGGTTTGTCAGGTTCCAAGAATAAAGATGTTAGTCAATACTAACAAAAATATATGGATATTTTGTTTACTTATAATATCAATATTGTTGGTAAATTGTTAAGTATGTTTTTTCAAGTTGTATAAGGTTATAAGGTTAAGTGGTAGAGCAACTTTTATGGTGCTTAATGCCTCATAAAAGCTGAACTTCGCCTTTTATTTTCAATTAGTGAATCTGTTTTTACATTTTATTCTATTGTAGAACATTTATATTTTGAAAATAATAAAGACAATTATTATTATTATTATTATTATTATTATTATTATAATTGAATACATGTTTTAATAACTTTCAAGAATCTTCTAGAAAATTTCTAAACAATAATGCCAAATTATCAAAATTTCAAATTGAAGTAGGCATCGATATTGATTTCAAATGATACTTGGACAAAATGTCTATTATTGGTATATTAAATTTTAATCGATGTAGATATCTGGTTGACACACAAAAATATGTGGAAAAACATCCCGTTTCATTATTATTTTTCCACCCATTAATTTAAAACGTACATAATTTTCCATGTCTTCTTCCAGCTAAATGAACATTTTATTAATGATAACGTAACCTAACGTAATTTACCTATAACTTACTTTAAAGTGGTCTTCACAACAAAAAAATCCACTCTTGGATTTGGGCATATCACGTCTTCCTGCTTTAAACCATCGTTTTTTACGCTCATACTATTGAGGCACACGAACAAATGTTTTGTTTGGTGTACTTTTAGGAATGCTTGTACAACGGGTCACAAAAAATCACTTATTCTGAGACCCGTACATAGCCATTCACTTATGTTTTTATTCAAAAACTTAAAATTTTAGTCACTAAATTATTGTTACGCACTTTTTCGTTTATAACCACGTACATAAAATTACAACACGCACGAATCAGGTATAACACAATACTGCTGCCAGCTGCGCTGCACTGTTCATATGCGGTGTGACGTCAAACCACCATAACCTTAGGAAATCCCGTTTTGGCGCGAATTTCTAGCGTTTCAATTTCAAATGTTTTAAAATTTTTTTAAAGATACTATAAAATTTATAGGTACATTAACTACCATTTTTTCTATTTTCTAAAAAACATGAAAATACCCAATTATAGATGTGAAGTTAGATAAATATGTAGTAGCTGTCAAACCAGCATTCATCCCTTCCGACACTCACCAGTATTTATCTCTGTTAATAATTTTGAACTCACCGGTAGGTGCGTCAATATATTGCGCTTATCCCATTAGGTTTGTTCATAGATAGGAATTCCAAATCGATTTCAAGCTCCTCTCACTCCTAACTTCCTTTTATGATTTTTTTTTGGAATCGATCGGCAATTTTCGTTCCGTAAACCAGTATAAAATTTTCTTGACAGTTGACAGCCATCTAACTGAAAAAATTAAGTAAATCAATCATTCTGCTTACCTTTTATTTTAGAAGTAAGTGGTCTAGGCAGGTATAAACAGATAAGTCGGTACTAATAATTTGTATAGGCTCGTTTGATGAATAAAACATATACCTTACTTATCCATTGCCCGCCAGAACAATATGGTCGATATGTCGAAGTCTTGTGTTCTGGGATTATCATGTTATCAAGACGCCACGATTAAAAGTACAATATGTTTGTGATCGCTTGGAAATTTATTGAAAATATTCACTAGTAATACCACTAAAGGTCAATTTATTTCCGGAGATTTTTTCGAGCTCATGAATGTTTTGAAAATTATCCCGAGTCGATTCCGATTCCGAGTCCGGATTCAATTTGACCTCGTGTGGTATTCGGTAAGAAAATTCCACACCAAATGTGTTTATTTTCAACAACATCAAGGAGATCTTCTTCAACTTCCAATCAACCTACCATAGTATATAATAATTGCGTTTTTAATATAAACATTATTCATAATGGTCCAAAGAATTTAGAAAACATCTAAGCTTGTAGTTGAAATGAATCAAAAATATCATGTGAACAAATAAAAATTCATCCGTTGCTATGGTAATCTGTAAGAAATGCACGTTCTGATTGGTTAAAAATCACATGTGCGGAATTTTCACTTTAATCAACGCTTTAGACAGTTAAAATCAAAAGTTATTATACTTGAACGTTTAACGACATTAATTTTGTCAGTTTAAAGTACTTTCCTCTTTCGTTTCAACTCCACTTCTTTATTGCATGTCCAGGAAAAGTTATGACTTTATTCCCATTGCTAAGTTTCATATTATCTTAAAAATGGTGTTTCGAACATAAGAGAGAGCTGTAAATTATCGCTAAATGGTAGTTGCGAAGTTGGAAGTTCTGTAAGAGAGACGCCTGCAGGACAAATAGTAACTACTTTTATGGTAATTTGTCACTTTGATACTTGTCTACTTGCTAAGTTCAAAACCGCGAACTTAGGGTCGGGCATTATTAAGATTAATATGAGATAACATTGAATGCTTTACATTTTCCTCACTCATTATGATGTGGATGACTAATGAACCGACACTTCTAAGAAGGATGTGAAAGTTAATGAAGACGGAGGCACTCAACTTTTCAAATTTCAAACTGAAGGCTTTTATTCCATAAATTGTTATTTACACACAAATGAACCGTATCAACTATCAAAGTTTGCTGCTATATAAAAAAATTTGGTCATCCAAATTCATATTATCGCCTTCAAAGTAAGTCTCTTTTGGAAATTATACACAACAAATGAGCCAACCATCAAATCCTACTCCAAACTCGTTTTCAGGAATAAATTTCAGCAGAACATGGGACATTGGATTCTGGTCCGCTTTTCACTTCACAAGACTGGAAGCGGTGTTTGGATGAAAAAGATTGCTTCTGCCGCTCACTGACAGGTGGCGACGATTCTTCACACTGAGCACGTTTGAAACTCCAAAGCATTTATTGAAATAATTTTGAGGTTTTTAAAGGGGGAAAAAAGAGTCTCTCGATGAGGTTTATTCAATTTTTTTCTCAGATATTAGTTCACAATAACCTTGTGGGATTATGTGGGAAATGGGAAACAACTCCAGCGTGGTTCGAACAGAGCTGGCTGGTATCTGAATTGCCACAAAAGAACTAACCAGAAAAGGAATTTCTGGCAAAAACATAACAATCTGCACTGATAGTAGACGAGACCTATTAGCCTTGAACAGACAACATGTTACATCTGGGCTAGTACTAGAGTGCCACCAAGATTTAGCTAACGCTTCGGCAGATAACAATATTATCCTGAGGGCACGACAAGAGGGGAGGTAATCGCATTGCTGATTCTTCAGCCAGGGTAGCGGCTGGACTAAAAATTTAAGGGCCCAGTGACACCTACGACTTCGACAATTGCGGAACTAGCAAAACGTTACACCCATGCTCCATCCCTCAAGAGATGGGATGGATTCAAAGGATGCAGTCTTGCCAGGATCACCCTGGGCGATCCTGGGAAGCTGGCACCGAAGAAATATCAGGCGATGACCAGGAAAAACCTACGTTTAACGGTAGGATTTCTGACTGGCCATTGTCAACTAAGAAAACACCTCCATACTATGGGGCTAGTGGACACACCTCTATGCAGGATGTGTGAACAGGAAGATGAAACTGTCAGGCATGTCTCATGCGAGTGACCGGAGTTATCGTCAATATGAGAGTGTGTGTTCGGTAAGTCTTTAACGACTACGTCTCTCAAACTTACACGATAATTTCTAGTCATCACCTCCTCCATTTAAGCGAGGCTAAGCTCAGCTGAAATCATTACACTTCTTTTACTATAGGAGCACTGTTGTGAAATTATACATAAAGTTATTTCAATCAGTGATTCAATTGGATCGAATACGAAGAGTCGGAAAAATTCAAAATAGGGAAGAACTTTTCAAAAACAAAAAATCCTCTCGACAACATTTCTACCATGAACCAATCGACATTTTAAACTCGTTAAAACTTTTCGACATGCATAAAACTTCGTAGTCAAATAAATGTCGTCTCACGCAACGTAATTTTTTCGTGAAAAAAAAAGCCCCTCCGACACCTACTCAAGAATTCTTTTCGGTTCTCGAAATGCTTGACTGCGAAACAATTTTTCATAAAAGGGCCATTTTTCCTAGACCGAACGTGGAAGTAAGTGCGCATTAGTTCCAGAAGAGAATACTATGAGAGGCGATGTAAGAGCAGTTGCGTCGAATGTTTTAATGGTCCTGTAAGTTTTATATCAAAAATAACGGTGGAAACTAAGAGTTTTCCGGTCGTCAGTGGCAGCATGTCAAAAATAAAAATAAAACAGTTCAACACCCTTATCGTAGATGAGGACGTTACTGTTGAGAACAAACACTGAAGAAGAAAAAGTGTTTACTAGAGATTTTAAAATAAAAGCTCTATATTGTAGACTGACTAGGTGTCTACTTTACGACAAGATACATTTTACAGAGCAATCGTGTTTATTAAACGATCGTAACGAACATGGTAATTTCAAAAAATATTACATATAAAGTTAGGTACATCTTTTTAAAACAGATTGCCGTTATGGAATTTTACACTTTGTACAACTTGTAACAGATAGTAAAATATCAAGTAACAGGGGAACGAGAATAAATTTTGAAATGGATTGTTAGGGTCTGGTGAACTATAGGGAAACACGATTCTTGGACTGATTTTGGGAAAAATCTATAGCACTCACCTATTTTGAAGATTGTCCCTTGAAAAATTTGCGGGTTATATACAAAAAGGGGAAGGAAATAAAGTCATTACATTCACCCTTCCCCTTGAAAAATATCCAATACTTTGTAATGAACATAAAGTTATTCAAGCAGGGGAAGGGAATATAAACATTGGATTCACCCTTCCCCTTGAAAGATATCCAATACTTCGCAATGAACATTAAGTTATTCAAGCAGGGGAAGGGAATATAAACATTGGATTCACTCTTCCCCTCCTAGATTAACTTGATATGCGCGTTTCAAAGTATTGAATGCAAACATGACTGCATGTTTTTCAAAAATATCCAATACCCAATTGTAAGGCGCATATCAAGTGATTCAAGAAGGGGAATGACTAATCCGATGATTATATTCCCTGCCCCTTCTTGAATAACTCAGTGTGCATTCATCACTAAAGCAGTACGATCAACATTTCCTGTTCGAAAACATATAATAAATATATTTACTACAAATTTAGTGTATATTTGTGGTTATCGCTGATTTTTCACGGGCGTAACACACTACTGCTTACGCTAGAGCTTCTATGTCATTTGATTCAATTGTTTTCATGCAAATGTCAGTCCCCTAAATATATATTTATTAAAGGGGTAATTCAAACAATATTTATGAAGAAACTAACTGAAATGTTGTTTTAAATAGCGAGAATACATGTTGTTCATCACTTTCCTGTACAGTGTGATACGTTGAAACTGTTGTTTGTATGAAAAATCTGGAATATTATATGAAAAAAATTTTTTTTTGTATTTTCTGTAAATTGTGCATAACCCGCAAATTGTTCGACAAATAATCTACAAAATAGGTGAGAACTATTGATTTTTTGCAAAATCACTCAGAAATTCGTGCTTCTATAACTGAGGATCTGTACATAGACAATAAACTAATTAATGATTATGAATGCAACATTTTCTTGCAAACTTGTTTTATTTCTATCGTCATTGTTATTTGGGAAGCAGTACCTCTTCTCTCCTTCGTAACATCAAAGAACCTACGACCTTGAAAACGACAGACTAACCGTTTTCTTCCAATATTCCTGCTTATAAATAATCTGAATTTGACATAAAAAGCTGGTTCACTTTGCTAAAATCAACTTTTCCCAGTTTTTCTTCACTACCATTCAATCCTGGCTCCATTTCTTCCAATAATAGTCACAAACTCAGAATTACAACAATATTCAAAAAGTACTTCGAACCAACTAACACAATATACAACCACAAAAACAAAATTGTCAGCTGAGGATCTTCTTCGTTGGACCTTTGACTTCGGCCGTAGCAGCAATTGGCCCGCCTCTCTGATAAATACTACCAACATAACTTCAGACCTTATGACGTCGCTTTCCCCAAAATCAAACGAGTGTTCAAATTTGTTACCTAATATCTGCTTAACTTTTTATCAAGCTTTGTGACATTTATAAATATAATCTGCATAAGGTGGAAAATTATCAGCAAGCTTTCAAATGACAATATTTTTTTAGGTTTCAGCATCTACTCTGAAAAGGCCCATTACAAACGAGACCCCGATGGAAACTTTCTTTTCTATATCAAGCTATAACCTCGCGCTATTGTATTCGCTGTCTACAAAAAATAAATAATTTCTATGTGGATTTTCCATCTACTCTTGTCTACAGCCAAATGTGTAATTTGCAGATACCTCTAAGCACAGGCACATGTATTTTTAATCAGGTTAAAATCTTCAACTACATAAGCTCAAACTTCTCTTATACTCGCAGCAGTTTTGTAAATTTGCCTGTAGTTTATTTGAGGAATTATTCCAAAACTTGTTAAGCGAATCTATATGTCAGTATTTCTAAGTTTCTCTTCCGAAAGTTGCTTACCTATTTTGCTCTGTTCCCGGGTTTGTTCTTAAAATTTATAACTTAAACAGAAGTTTTCGTCGAAGAAACTTCATACCTTGTTACCAGACTCATAATTACATTGGACTTACAAATTGTACGCCTTCGTAAATGTAGAAGAGATATTTTGTTCCATCAGCTTTACCATGCAACGAATTAGAAGTACAGTCAATTCTAAATTTCCAAATTTATACAGTCAGTAGATGAATATATTTTCGTTTGAACCGAAATCAAAATTTGGTTTATTCAACGTATTTATACAGAGTGATCCATTAGTGCGAGTCTTGCAAATCCTCAATCATATTGCAATTGTGCAGTGTTTTTCAAAACGTGCCTTATATTTTACTTCAAATTTGAATTAGAAGCTCATGAAACTGAGAGAAGTTGATTAGGTTACAGTCACATACGCAGAATTTAGCGCAGAAGGCTTGTGAAACGGTCGAAGCAAGAGTACGATAAAAGAAAAAATAAATAAATAAAGTCAGGACAAACATGAAACAAAAAAATAATAGGATGTGTATGAAGAACAACTCTCGCTCGCTAAATACTTTTCAGGGTTACGTTCTAATAAAGTTAAAATGGACCCTACTACTGAGACTCAATGTCAATCCCCCTGTCACTAGACTATCTCATGAACCGTGATAGTTAGGTAGTTGTTAAAATTTTCACAGGTAATTTATTTCTGTTGCCGCTATGGACACAAATACTATAAATAATGAACTCCTATACAACAAACGTGATTTTTGAAAACCACAACCTGGCATCATCTATGTGGAAATAGCTGAAGCAGTATTTGGCTTAATTTTGTTCGTTTCGCAGAATATAGAGTAATATTAATGTAGATAAACTTTTGCGCGCGGGTCGGTTTTTTATTTCACATATTTTGGATAAATATATGAAGTTTAATAGTCCATCCTCAATTCATTCTTTCAATATATAATCACGACGGAGATCTAAAAAAATACTTCCTGGCAGAACAGCTGCATTAATCTTAGAAAACTAATCTTAGATTTTATCTCTGAATGTTGAAAGATATAAATAGTAACTCTAATTACTATAAATATTCACCAGACTTCAATGCTACTCCGTGTTCCGTTTTTATCAACAATAGATCCATAGCGGAATACGCAATCAAGATTTATTTCCGCAAACATTATCTGAATAGTCCTTGATCTTTTTTGTGACGCAATTTTTATCTACTCTAAATTACATTTTGTTTCCTTTTACTTTGAAACAAACAGAGTTTTCTTTAATCTACGAAACTTCCAAGCACCTCATTCATTTTCCACTTTAAAAATTTCCTAAGTACAATTTCTTTTTTAATCTGTCGACACAACACTGCTTACACTGTTTATTTTTCCCTGTTATCATTTCGGGAACTTAGAGGAGCTTGGAGGGCTTTGATAACAACTTCCAACTTCATTAAGTATACGGAAGACTTCTTAAAAGTTGGAAAGCTTCAACACGTTGTCCACTGTTCGTTGTTTGAAGGAGAAAAACTTTTATCAGGAAAATTGATAAAGAGAACCGGTGGGTCTATCAACTTTTCTTGTTTTTTTTTTGTGGAGAAATATCCATGTACGTATAAAAATATTTTCAATCTGCAAAAAGAACTGTTATTCGAGCGGAAAGTTTGGGAGATTCTTAGGAAATATAATTTAACTTTTTTTAAGTAAAAAAGACGGAGAATTATATTTCATCTTGAAGAAAATGTTTTGCGAATTTTGTGCTATTCAAAATTTGTTGTTTATTATTATTACCTGCCTTCATTAATCTTTAAAATACAAACAATCATTACAAGAGGCGAAGTCTTGCTGAAGCTACTCTACTCAACCTCATATTAAGAAAAAATCATCCAAAAATTAAAAAAAAAGGAAAAATATACCCTACGCTATCAGAAAAACCAACACAATGTTTTACATTTTAAACTCTTCAGAATGAAGATTTCAGACACAGAGCTATGTGCATACGATGAAAGTTTAGATGATCAAGAACAATGATTATTTGGATGTCATCGCAATAGTCTCATGCAATCCTTCCTTGAAGAAAAAAGTGTCTCTAAACGTAGCCTCAGTTCTTTATGGGGCATGTAGAAATCTCGCAATCAAAACCATCTTGTAGGAATTCTTGAAGCGATCTAATCGCAAATTTTGATTTCAACCTCTAAATGTTAAAGTATAAGTATAGTATGTATGAGGTACTTGATGAATCTACTAAAAATAATGATGGAGGGAGAGATACTAGGCTATCAAATTATTATTTCTCTCATCTAAAATGTATTGAATAAAAATTATTCAACGTTAACCGACTTAAAGACAAGTTTAAATCATCTCCTCAAGTCCATTTTGATGGGTTTTCTCATTGATACCATTCAACATAAACAAGGATGTGGTTTTTGCTTTTCCTTATTATCAAAACCTTAACAGCAAATGAGTTTTGAACGGATGATCAATAAACAAGATCTTAAATATTTTTTTTTAAGTAAGATTAGTCGAAAAGACTTCCTGAAAAACTTTCTCGTAAGCAAAGCACGGCTGGAAGAAGTAAAAAAAATACCGTCAGCCGTCAAAAGTTGTTTATGATAGCTTACATTTTGTTCTGAGCATGTTAAGGATTGTTTAAGGTGTTTTTAGAGTTGGTTTCTCGACTACCAGATATATAAACAACTCAAAGTTTGCTAAAGCGTAATATAACTCTTCTAGAGAAATTGCAAGGATAAAAAAGGGAATAAACTCAGTCGTTGGTTAAAGTGTACGCTATATAAATATCCTTGCGGTTTTGCTACAGCTTGTTCTTGTCTAAAAGCCTAACGATGAAATAAGTTTGTGGTCACTTTTGGAGTTTGTTCCGTGTTTTATTTTTTTATAAGAAAATACACAATGTAAGTAAGACAACTGTTACTTTTATTCAACTATAATGAACTAATAATCATATATAATATCCGAAAAAATCATTCTCTCGAAGTAATTTTTCTTTGTTGATCACCTTAAATAATTTAATGGCTACAATGAATATGGAAATATATGAGGAAGTAATAGACATTCAACTGATACTACCATGTATGTATGTATGTATGTGTGATTTTTGGGGTGACATTCACTGAGACCTAAAAGATCTATTGTGCCACCTTACTTCTACTCAGTTTCTGAGCAGAGTCTCAGAAACTAGTAGTTCCTTTAGTCCTATTTCCCGGAAGAATTTCAGGATGTCTGCAGGCTTCAACTTGGGCAAATGTTCCTCTTCTATCCAGTAATCTCCCAGGTGCTGTGCTCTAGGATTCTGGAGTGCTGTGCAGTTGGAAAGTATGTGGATGGAGGTTTCTTCTTCCATTCCACAATATCTGCATTCTTCTTCCTCCACTATTTTGAGCTTTTTCAGGTGCCCATTCAGGCGACAATGTCCCGTTAGGATCCCTGTCAAAACTCTTAGCGCAGTTTCACTTTGACTTATGCATTCTTTTGATCTCAACAGGTTGTAGTCACCCAGAAGAGTCTTTGATTGTATAAGCCCTACTAGATCTTCCCAATGGTCATATCTTCTCTTTTTCTCGGCTTTACTTATTTCTTCCAATATTACATTGGGGCTGATTCCGATATTATGATAATCCTTTGTCTTCTGTATCCTTTATCAATATTGAACTGGGCGCACTTTCTTATGGCGTGGATTTCCGCTTGGAAGATACTTGGGGTTTTTCCCAAGCTTTCAGAGTGTTTGGTTCCTGGCCCGAACACTCCTATCCCAGTTCCTTCTATTGCTTTTGAGCCGTCTGTGTACCATTGAATGGCATTCTTTCCAAGTCTGGTAATGGTATTTGGATCCCATTCCTTCTTGTTGCTCATTTCCGTAACGAATTTCTTTGAAAAGTTATATTTTTTCATCATACCGTTTTGTGGCATGTCCCAGGTTGTCTGATTTCTAAGAAGTGAGGAGGTGTTTTTTTTTAATGATTCTCTCTCTACTTAGTCTGTATCTTGTTCTTCCTGCAACACTTTCCACCACCATATGTAAAGGGGTGAGGTTGAGAATCACTTCCATGGCTGCCGTTGGGCATGTTCTCATTGCTCCTGTAATGCATATACAGGCTAGTCTTTGAATTTTGGAGAGGTTTTCTCTCGTCGTCAATAGGCTAGTTCTACTACACCAGGCAATGGCTCCATAAGTGATGATTGGTCTCACTATGGCAGTGTACATCCAGCATAGGATTTTTGGGTTACAGCCCCAGTTTGCTCCTGCCAGATTTCTGCACACCATTATAGCCATTTTTGCCATGTATGTAATCTCCTTTTCGTGTTTGTTCCACAGGAGTTTACTGTCTAAAGTTAAACCTAGATACTTGACTTCTTGTCTCCATTCAATCTCGTTCCCATCAAGTTTTATGGTTTTGAGGTTGAGTTTTCTTTTCTTAGTGAAGGCTATCAGGATGGTTTTAGTGGGGTTGATGCTAAGTCCCACTTGCCTACACCAGCTATTTGTATAGTTCAGACACTTTTGTACAATATCGTAAAGGGTGTTTTCGAATTTTCCCCTGGCTGTTATGACAATATCGTCGGCATATCCTTGGCAGGATATACCGAGATTTGTCAAACCACACAGGAGTTCGTCAACCGGCAGACTCCACATTAATGGGGATGCTACTCCTCCCTGTGGGCATCCTCTGGTAGTGCAGATGGAGACAATGTCTTTGCTCGTCCTCGTCTCTGCTATTCTTGTGGTGAGCAGTTCCGACATCCATTTGGATGTTGTGCTGTCTACACCTCTTCTGTTCAATGCTCTTCTGACTGCCTCATGTGGAGTATTGTCAAAAGCTCCTTCTATGTCCAAAAATGCACATACTACAGTTTCTTGGTTGTCTAGAGCACCTCGGATATCCTCCGTCCATTGTACCAGTGCAGTCTCCGTAGATCTGCCTGCCCGGTAAGCATGCTGACATGGGTGGAGAGGTAGTCTCTCTAGGATTTCCGTTCTAATATGGTTATCAATAGCCTTTTCCATCGTTTTGAGTACAAACGATGTTAGACTAATTGGTCTAAAGGATTTGGGGTTTGTTGTGTCCCTTTTTCCAGTGTTTGGAATGGAGGTTACTGATACTACCATAGACATACTACAGGTGAGTTCGGAATGGATTGTTGGTGCGGTGATAGTGTATTGCTTGTGTAGTGCAGAGTTTAGTCGCGTGCTGATGGTGAGGATGGTGTGATCAGTGTGTAACACCTAATACACCACCATTTTGTACCGAGGAAACGGTGTCCCACCATGTTTACACCATTCATACCCCAAAGTATTACCAAACGCAATAATAGTGTGCACTATTTTTCCTGTCAACAATTAACGAGCGCAACAGTGTCAATAGTGCCAAAAGTGTTGACAGCTTTCATCATTCCGAACTTAGCTTACAGATAGATGCAACAAGCCAGCTCGGAACCCAAAAGAGAAAGAGATAAAAATTCAGAGGATTAGACTGTCTTTATCTAATAGAGCAAATGCTGTATACACTGTCAAAGGCGGAGAAACCTCTGATCGTCTGTCTCGTTCCCTCTCACCCGAGTTTTGACGGACATTACCACTCACAAAGATGCTTATGGCTTGTTGTCTCTGTGTTACCTCTATGGAGACTACACAAAGAAAGTACAAGATCACCTTTTTAGAGTTGAAATGGTAGCAAAAAAATAACTACAAGATAAAAAAGCTTATGTTTTGGTTTCATTGTTTCTGTTCCATCTAGTAATCTCCCAAGAGATGTGCTCTAGGATTCTGAATTGC
>CAJUYG010000955.1:39361-81291 GCA_910591675.1 Galerucella calmariensis | reverse complement strand
ACAGAGGGGGGCTTGGTCTTAGGAGTGTTCTAGTCGTAGTTCTAAGCGACAATGAGTCCGATTTGTATAAGCTAGGAACCGAAGAAGAATCGCTGGATAAACTTAATAGTAAAAATTAATCAACATTTGCCAATTCCAGTTTTATGGAACCATCCAACGTCTCCAGCTCTTCATTTGATTTGAGTACAGCTTCAGTTCTTTCATCTGGGTCAAAATAAGGATCACTAATGTGCCAGAACGAATAATAATAATATTCTATTTATTCAGTCACAAAGGGAATAACTATTTCCTATCGGAGTTTGGTAAGAATCACCAGTGATATAATAAGTTTCACTCTTTCCCACTTTATAACTTATAGTCCCCGTGTTCAAACTTCAGTGCCCTGTCCTGTATATACATACATATGAAGATAGTGGTGAAACAAAAATTAGTTATTGTAAAATTTGTCTTTTGACAACTACCATGGGCGTGTCTTAACACCATCTCCAAAAAAGCAGCCCCATCAACTCCAATAAACCATATTGACGGCGTGTGACTTCAATATGGCACTGTCATTTATCTAGTTGCGGGTTATTGAGTTTTTGTCGAGATGGAAGGATTTCGGAACTCGCTCCTTATTACAATTTCATTTTTTATGACAAGGGATCTGAAGAAAATGGAATACTTAACGAGAACCGCGTATAAATCATGGTTAGTAGGGGCAATCAATTATTTTAAATTAAAATAGTTCCACTTGAGTTTTCTCCTTACATGCTCTGCGTAGAGAATAAACTTTCCAACAAGATTAATATCTGAATTGATTTGCGGAAAACCGAACGGTTGATTAATATTGGGAGGGTTCATTAAAAAAATATTGCTAGGTGTATTTTTGGTTGATAAATGAAAAAAAAAATTATACAGAAATTGTATGAAGACAAGAAGTTGGGAAATTATGTAAAATACATAAGATTAGATGAGTTTGAAGAAGCAGTTACAATTTCTGCATCTTTACGATGCCGTCCCTTGCCCTTCGGGCTCGCGCCACAAACTTCCACACTCGTGAGAAAAGTCGAACTTTCCTCACTTGTTGCACAATATACTATTTTCTACAACTGCTATGAAAAGTGACGTATTTCTCATAGCTCACTTAATTTCAAAACCAAATATTGCTCATACTGTTATCTTTGAATACCTACTTAGTTGTCACAATACTGTCAGATTATATTAGAAGTTTTTGAATTCGAAAAAGTAGTTTCAAATAACAGAGAATTTAATTAAAAGAAATGACGTTCCGGGTTTGACCATACAAAATTGTACAAATTCCACCATCAACTATAATTTTGAATAACATTATTGAACAGTTTAGAGAGGATACTTCAGTGTTATTTCTGTTTCACCTACCGTAAAAATAAATATCCAGTTACTTTACTTGTATTCTTTAAATTTTTGCAGTTGTAGAAAAAGTATAGTGTGCAACATGTGGGGAAAGTACTTTTCTTACTAATGTGTCTGCGTCACTAGCCCTTCGGGCTTGTGCCACAAACTTCCACACTCGTGGGAAAAGTTGAACTTTCCCAATATACTATTATAGTTGCAACCTCTCCTTATTGTATAAATATTAAACCACGTCCTGCCTCATAACTCGAAATAGATATTTTTGAGAGTTCTGAGGAAGGAGAAAAACTTTGATATACAGATGGCTCCTCGGATGGCTCAAAAACACCTTAAGACTCTGGTAAAGTATATACGGTAGCATATTTAACGCAGAAATATTAATTTGTATTTCACTTCACTTCACTCATGTGTCCAGAAATTGGAGAAAATCATCCTCACTCAGCTCTTACCGTGTAGAGTCAATGCATTGTCTCTAGTCTGGAACTTGGCAATTGTGACCTCCTTTGTAAAGTATTTTTTTATTAGGCCAGCATCTGCCGTCTTATCAATTAGTCACCAGGATTGGTTGATTCAAATGCCTTCATACATGCTCCAAAGAATGTTACCCATCAAATGTTAGATTTCAACAGGCATTAACTTACGTTTTCTAATCTTTCGAATACGCCACCGTCATGTGAATAATTATATATTAAGTCTTGGCTTTAGAAAACCACCCATAAAGCTACCATTGCTCTCGGTGGATGCAGAGGATGTGTTGAAAAAATTGGAGAGGACGCTGCAAGGCTGTAAGGTCAGTAGCACACAAAGGCTTGATTGTCTGTGTGTCATGAAAATCATTTTCACAAGTACGACTTGCTGAATCTACTGCCTTTTAACATTTTCTTATAAGGTGAAGCCAGATTTTCAACACACAGACTACTATAAAGTCAATATCACATAATCGAAACGCAGAACTCTAACTATTGTGAGCTTATCGAGGAGCTAATTATGAAATACTCAATATGGACTCTATCTTGAAACATATTGCCTTTTTTTCGTCACACAACATTTTTGTCCATGTCAAGCTTAAAACTTTTTCCTTACTATCAAAGACTTCTAGTGCTGGCCAGACTCATCTTTTTGATATATTCCAATATGGAATTGATAAATTTCAAGCGAAATCAAATGGAATGATACAATTTCACTTATAGTATACTAACAGAGCAGATTCGAACAATAAATTTAGAGCTCGAAATAAACGACAAAATCGCCTGCTACACCTACGTCGAAATAGAATAAACTGAACACGTATTCTTTCAATCAAAACTGTCTTCGGATAAAAATACATTTACAGCAAATTTAACGTCGGTGGAAATATTTTTGTATCTCTATAGGACAGCTCATTCCGATCTATTCTTCATAGATGTCGCGACAAGTTGTTTTCAATTTTAAGCCGGAAATTGTAGGCAAATTGAAAATATTTTTGCGCAAACGATTATGAAATAAAATATTTGATGAACATCAGAAAGTTTAAGTAAAACTTCAAAAACAGATGCCGTCCGGGTATTTGGAATTGTTTCTTTTCAACGTTACTTCACGTTACCGGAAAATAAATTCCTTTTTTGTCAGATTTGCCAGTTTTAATCTGTATATACAGTACACTTCACATAAGCATGATCACAGTAAGTCTAGTCTACTATCGTCGTACCGATCTACAGTAAATTGAACCAGTAAAAAAGACGAATATATGGGTGGATAATTATAATTTGTTAGATGTGAATACGTATTCGGAATTCTTTAAATAGTTGTAGAACTTGAATTCACTCCAACAAGTTGCTGTTGCAATAAGGGAGAGTGCAGAATTTCTGAAAATAAAAAGGTAGAACGTGTCGCGGGACACACGGTAGGAACTTAAGTTCCTTTTAAGAAAAAATTATGTAATACATTTGACGTTATAGATAAACGATTTTCATATTCTTTGATGGATGAGTAGTAAGCATACCAGACTCTCACGCAGTAGACCCGGGTTCGATTCCCCGTGAGGAAATTTTTTTTTACTGTTAATTTTATTTTTAAATAATTATTCTGCTTGATATTAATAACGACAACAGGTAGACGTTTGGAATATTTGGCAGAATATTCATTATTATAGATAATGGTACGGTACCCTTCATGAGGGAGTCCGACTGGCAACATCTATTTATAACAGCATCGTATATTTAAGAAGGGAAACCGTAGCAATATACAAATTGGACATTCAAGAACTGTACGTTTACCACAAAAAAATGAGTGGAAACATAAAATTGAATTGTTAAATTTTCAATTTGAAGTTATATTACAGCTTATAGAAATTTTTATTTTCTAGATTTTTTCTTAAGTGGGTCGTAGAAAATATATGCTGTTCGACTCGTGTGGATTGTCCATATCGCACTTGTCCTCCTGCGATATGGCCATCATATCCACACTAGTTGCACAAACTACTATTTCTATCAAAATATGCCCTTTTACATTTAAAAACAACCTGCCAAATGTCGAATCAATTTATCCATCCATTTTAAAGTTATCGAATTAAAACATTCAAGTTTTCAAAATTTCAACACCCTGTATTTCGAAAAGTAAATGTACTAGACCCCTTAATCCTCATGTCATTTTGACAACCGATGCTGTGAATAAACAAAAAAGATCAATCGCGCAAAAAAATTATGGAAATAATAGTAAAAATTTATCCGAACAAATTCAAGTAGATCACCTGCACTGCGAATACCAGCTTTGCATAGAATTTCAATATAGCGTCGGTGGTTCAGTGGTAGAATGCTCGCCTTCCACGGCCCGGGTTCGAATCCCGGCCGGAGCAAATGAATCGCTGTTTCGTAAACGAGGGAGAGAATAAGGAGAGAGCACAAGCACGCAAGCAAGGCACATAACGAAGCAACGTAACATAACGTAGCGTAACGTAACTTGTAACGGTCAGATCTTCTGCGTCGCGACCTAAAGTTCCAAAAATCCTTAATGATATTCGGACACATTTTAAGAAGCTTTTAAGCATCTATGTTAGTTAAAGGAGGTGGGGATTTGCTTAATCTAAAGCGACATGGTGGTTGGCGCTCCTCGACTGTAGCAGAAGGTTATATCAAAGAATCGGTAATTTCCGGGAAATTTCCCGTAAATTGCCTAATCATCCAATAGTACAAAGCTCAAATACAACATCCCAAGACATAGTAGTTCACAAAATTATATCCCATCCTCCTCATTAACAATTTTACAAAACGGAGTACTAACTAAAGGAGTGTATATTTATAACAACTCAAATTATAGTACTAACTGAAGGAGTGTATATTTATAACAACTCAAATTATAGTATATCTAAATATTTCTTTTTGTTAAGATTTCGAAAAGCAAATTAGAATATTTTTCATATTTTCAATTCAACGTTTCGATGGCGTTCCAGCTACCGTTATCAAGAATAATCAGGTATTCTTACAATTCTGGTCACTATCTGAAACGAAGTCGGTACAGAATTATGGGTAAAAAAAACTTTTGATAATGAGACATAAGTAACACCTCTTGTACCCCATGCTCCCACTCTTTCCTGCCTCTTTCTAATCTTTTTTATTCTACCTAAAGTTTTTCGTTTCCCATCACTTATCTCTTTTATTTGGTCTATCCACTTTTTCTTGGTCCCAGGTCATAAAGGGATCGCAGGCAATAAAAAAGCTGACGAACTCGCAAGAGTAGGATCGTCAACTCTGATGAACGGACCCGAACCTGCTGTGGGTATCCCCAGATGCTTAACGAGGTCATGGTTAAAAGGGTGGTTGAAAGAACAACACAATAAACACTGGAAGAATACGACCAGGCAAATATATGGGAAGAAATTCATAAAAGAACCATCAGAAAAAGTAGCGAAAGAACTGCTCTCAATGAGCAGGAACAAACTAAGCACCATAACGGGACTAATAACGGTACACTTTTCCACAAAGGAGCACCTAAACAAAATAGGGCTGTATAACGGAGACCTTACATGCAGAAGATGCAAAAAGGATACCGAAACAGCTCTGCATATACTATGCAACTGTGAGTCGCTGGACCACAGAAGGCAGAAACTGTGTGGCAGAACCCAAATGACTCCAGAAGACTTTTACAACCAACCAGCAAAGAACCTGTATGAGCTAATACAGGGAACGGATTGGCTGAATAGGTTGTGGTCAGAACACTAGAAGTATCCACAATAAGCCCAGGAGGCTGAGGTGGTACCGGCGAAGGGACGGCTCCTTAGAAAAAAAAAGTCTGTCTGCTTCCATTCTGAAAATATGCCCATACCAATTTAAAATACTTTATACTTTTTATTCTCCCTATTATTGTATCTTGTTTTATTATTTATCTCATCTCTTCATTTCTATATTTGTCCCACTTTGATTTTCCTGCTATTCTTCTCAGGTGCTCCATCTTAATTGTGTTTACCTTAGATTAATCCTTTATCCTCAATGTCCAATGGTTATAGTATTATTTTTATTTTTATTGTATTGTGGATCTTCATTTTCGCATCCATATCAATATCCCAGTATTGTCTCATTTAGTATGTAGTACAGTCTCCTTGATTTATTTGCCCTATTTGCCATGTTACTCTTTCTAGTGTCACGTTTTTGCATTTAATTTCATCCGTATTTTGATCCAGTTGCTCACAATTTATAATAATCACTTCAGTTTTATTAATATTCACATCAATTTTTATGTTTTCTATTCATTCCATCTATATATTCTCTAGCCAACTGCATTTTATTCCCATCAATACCACATCATCTGCTTATAGTAGTGAATTCATTTTTACTGGTCTCAGATTTTTGTAGCCGATTATCGTGTTCAACTGCTCAGTTGGCTCAAGCCTACAAATATTATATTATCATAATCCTAAAGATTTTAGTCAGTACTGGAAAGCATCCCAATTTTCTTTGATAAATTTTCAATTGCCATGCCTTTACGTGCTACGCTTTGGCTTCTTTTTGTTGAGACCTTTCACTCACATTAAAAAAAATTAAAAAACACAGAAAACAAAGCAAAGGTATTTAAATAAAAGCAATGATAAAAGATGAGTTGTTTCTTTTTCAGTAGCTCATCACATATGTGAGTTAACTCCCCCTAGGGACGATACAATACAACACGAACAGCCATTTATTGTCCAATTTCCTAAATACTTCTCCATTTCAATTTCTTTTTCATATGCCCAACAATGTACAGCCGGAGGAAAACACTGTGTGATATAAAACAAGAGAAAATTCTATTGTACGGGTGCCCGAAACACACATCGATTTGTTCCCATTATATTTGGAACATAATCTTGCAATAGCGGTTGCTTCGAAAACGAAAACATAAAATTTGAAATAACTGACCGAGTTTGGAAATCGACTAGCTTTATCCGTTCCCCAAAAACCTAACGAACTTGAAAAATAATGTAAAATATACTAAAAAGGCAGTATTCTAAATGCAGAAGTCGTGTAATTGAAAAATAGTCTGTTAAGGTTGATTTAATATAGCAGGGTCGGCTGGAAAATTTGTTGTTTGAAAAGGAAATTAGGAAAAAGTTCGTTTTTATATTGAGAAAATACGATGTATGTACAACTGTACAGAAAGTGCAATTAAGACAGTCTTAATCTTAAATTAATTCTGAATCACTTGTTTGGTCCAATAAACTTTGTCACATTGAAAAGGCTTTCTCTAGTTCTGTCAGACGAAGAAGAAACCAAATTGTATAGAATATCTTGGCAGTCGATAACGGGTGTGTTAGAAAATAGGATCTTTTTCTCGAAAATGTGGAATGAAAACCATGTTACTCCAGTCGGGAAGCAGCAAATTGATATATTTCCAAATGTTATAATCCCTCTTCATGGTATTCTGATGTTCATGGTCTATAAATTTCATATGATTGAATTGAATTTCTCCCATATTCTTCTTTTTTCTATGCTGGACTTTGTCACTAGGCTCCAGAAACAATATGGTGGAAAACAGAATTCTGGAAAATTATTTTCAAAATCACTACCTGGATTATAAAATATTAAGTGACGATAACATTGAATTCACTGATGAACAAATTTTTATTCAATTGAATGTTTCAATTTTATCATTAGATACCTATGCAGGGACTGTATTTTTTTCCCAATTATATCATTACTTATTGAAACCTTTCCAGTAGGGTGACTTCGCCCTCCTTCTTTCGGGTTCTTCGTATTTTTCATGTTTCTTTGCATATTCAGTTAGTATATCGTAAATGGGGTGTTAAACCGATAACAGGCTTTTGGTATTTCATCAAAGTATATATAAGTACTACTTAGCAAACATTATCCAAACCGAATATCTTAGGAGAAAACTGGAAAATGAAAACTATTCAATGTTTGTAACTGCCACTGCAGATACGTCACATACCTAAAGATGAAGTTAGCCTCTTTCTTATTAAATGTTCCATGAGCTAATAGCCAGTTACAAAAAGGCCATACAAATTTTTAGTTTGAAGAACTGTCATAGTCAGTTTATATTATCTTGACATTTCAATATTATAAAAATGAAAGCATTGTGTGCATTCTTTTAGTTTAGGTAAGTTAGTTTTTCTCCACAATTTTTCAAGTTGGAAGAATGTCAATATTATATAACTCTTGTTTTGTACCATACTGTACGAACACCTCGTAAAAAGTTTGTAATTGTGACTGCAGAAAAAATAAGACGGAAATTGTGTTTAGTGGCTGCTAGAAGGAAATATAAACAGACCATAATAAGTTACTATTACTGTGGAAATCATTTCGATGTGAGTGATTATATATGTTTGTAAGTATAGGAAAATTCTTAACGAAAGCAATATCTATAACATAAGCATAACCTATACTCCATCACAATTTTCAAAAAAGAATACGACAATATAGATTGTAGTCGTATCTGTAACTTCTCTTCTAGGAAATATACGTCACAGCATATATGGGAAACTATTTAAATAATCCAACAATTCATTTTCAAATCAACATAAAAACATTGTGAGTATGAAAATATAAAAAATCATTGATTCCCCAATATGATTTTATCCACCACTAACTTTGTTAAGTTCAACACATTATTTTAAAAATGTTCAATAATAATTATTACCACAGTTATCCTTTTTTTGTGTGAAAATGAGACGCAACATAAACCACTGACTGAATGTCTTTAACAAGGCGAGCTTTTTATTGAAGCATTTTTCTTGGAAATTGCCGTTTTAGGTTAAGTTATAGAGAGGAGGAGCCTTTCTATGCTAATGTATATTTATATTAAGGTGCAAGGAATCCCCAATATGCATGCAAAGTGCGGCGTTTGCCTAATGCCTCATATTTATGAAAAGGAAATTAAACTTTACCGACTTCATTCTTCCATCCGCGACCAGCCGAGATATTTTCCTTCCCTGGAAATGAATTATACAGTTTAACGGGCTGCGAGGAAATAATTTATCGTTGGAATATGGATTAAATCGGAAAAATAACCTGATTATTTAATTTTAACATGACGGAGAGGAAATTATGAGAGAAAAACCGTATTTTCATCTTCTCCGAACAAGGAAAGTATGGATGTCAAAGATAATCGTTTAATACTATTATAACGCCTTACAATTTTTTTTGAAAAATACTCAGACCCACGCAGAGGTCCTGGTCCCTGCAGTGTTAATCATCTACTGTTGAAAAAATGCAGATGCTCCCAGGCCCAGCCGTTGTTTCTCTTATTTCCGCTGTCTATATACAGGGTGTACCAACCTTACTTACGACAAACTTCGGTATATGGGTTATTTTAATAGAGATCAAAAAATGTTATCAGCAAAAATAGTAGATGTGTTGAAGGTCCATATTTTGAAATTATATTGAACTATACAGAGTGCTGCATAACTCCGTTTCAAACCAAACATATGATTTTTCAAATGGGAACCCCGGTATATTATACCGAATTCGGATTGGTTACATTTTTTTGAAGCTTTTGATATGAGGTTTTGCCACGTTATACAGAGTCCTTCGAAGGATATGGACACGTTTATGTGAAAATCGTAGGTAAATCAACGATCTGTAGCTTGTTGTACGTTGAAGACAAAAAATGTATTTTGCCAAACAGAGTGATACAAACAGATATACAAACTGAGATACAGGGTGAACGGAAACTCGAACCTGTCATT
Source organism: Galerucella calmariensis (assembly GCA_910591675.1). Classification (NCBI taxonomy): domain Eukaryota; kingdom Metazoa; phylum Arthropoda; class Insecta; order Coleoptera; family Chrysomelidae; genus Galerucella; species Galerucella calmariensis. Next base: position 71,765 of record CAJUYG010000955.1, on the reverse strand, counting down.
TTCTTTCTTCTTTCAAATGGATCACCCTGTATTTTATAGCAAAAATAGAATCTTCGACAATATAACTTTAATTTTTGTCAAGCATTCCCTATACCCAAAGTTTATAAAAACAAAGTTATCTGGTAATATTTATTGTAAACTATTATTATTATTGACCTATTATGTGAAAGCAATAAACGTTCTATGTAACAAAAAATCCTAATTAACGATAAATTTCAACTAATTATTCATTATTAACACAAAACTGCTACCAAAAGTATAATCCTAACCGTAATATTAAGCTGAAGGTTCAAAGTGTTCACCGTTAACATCAATGCAATGCTGTAAGAGGGTGCCCAACTGATTGGCCAGCTCGGTCACCCGATTTAACAAAAGTATATTTATTTTTCTCGGGTCTTGTGAGGAATAAGTTTATAAAAGCCCCGGCTATTAGAGATGACATGAAAGAGATAATTAGTGCGGCATTTCGATCTGCTAACATTGATATGCTGAGAAATGTTAGTCAATCATTTGAACTTTTCTGCAGCATTGCATTGATGTTAAAGGTGAACATTTTGAACCTTTAGTTTAATATTACGATTGGGATTATACTTTTGGTGGCTAGTTTTGTCTAGAATAAGTTGTTCATCAAAATTTATTATTAATTAGGATTTTTTGTTACATACTGTTTAAGTCTTTCACATAATAGGTCAGTAGTTATATTTTACAATAAATATTACAAAATAACTGTGTTTCAGAGCGTTGATTTACCTACGATTTTCACATAAACGTGTCCATATCTTTTGGAGGACTCTGTATAACGTGGCAAAACCTCATATCAAAAGCTTCAAAAAAATGTAACCAATGCCAATTCGGTATAATATACAGGGGTTCCTATTTGAAAAATCATATTTTTGGTTTGTAACGGAGTTATGCAGCACTCTGAATAGTTCGATATAATTTCAAAATATGGACCTTCAACACATCTACTATTTTTGTTAATAACATATTTTGATATCTCTTGAAATAACCCATATACCGAAGTTTGTCGTAAGGCTGGTACACTCTGTATAAGAGCAGTTTTTCAAGTCAATGTGGTAACAAACCGAATATCTACATACCTACATGTGCAATACCTAAATTGTTCGAATTCCTAGTTTTTAGTCAAATTGAAGTTTCTTTTAGCAATGTTATTTTAGTCGAGCATGACTGAGGGGAGATCTACATTGACAAGTCTCCTCCTCTTCACTGACTTTGTGTCAAATGCTTTGGATAATAAGCGTCAACTTGATGAATTCTTATTCATAAACTTGAAAATTACATGGTACTTTTTTGAAATGGATGTGCAGAGAATTTGAGTTAAATCCTTGCAAATTGTTCCTCCAACCACTTCTCAATCTACTATCCTAGTACCTCCTAGGCCACCAGCTTTCCGTCAATTGGTAGACAGTACACTATCCTTGCTACATATCTGGATGTATATTGTATATCCATATTATCAAAAAACCAAATAACATTTTCCAATGGTTCATATTTTCCTTATATTCTGGGATAATGTCTACTTTGTTATGTGCTAATGTCTTCGTGAACATACTTGACCCATTCCTTCTTATTTTTTGCTAATAGTTTCGCCTCATTCCATGATCGTCCCATTTCTTGGAGAATTTTTCCAGCGCTGCTGTCCGTGCTTCTCTCAGTATCCCACATTTTCTGTAATTCGCTTCACTTGTCTCCCATACTTGTTTAAATAGTCTAAAATTTGACATTCTTTTCAGGTGTTCCCCACCATCCCAATTGTCTCGTTTGAATATATTCAAGTGTCGAGTTTATTTCTAGATGCTTTCTTATTTTTGTATTTCTCATTTTATCTATTCCTTCGACTCCTCCAACTACTATCAGATATTTAATTCCTACTGCTTGCATCTTGCTCTTCTGTCTAAGGGTAAATAGTATATGATGGTGGAATTGTGTATATGCCCTTATAAATTGGAAAGTTTTTGCAGTATTGCTCACCCAAAACTGCTGATTTTTCACGCGTCTTTCTATTCTCATTTCGTGTACTTTTCCATTTGTTCTTCTTTCGGTACACTATCCTCAATCTTTAGATAGAAGCAGAAACTCACCAAACTGGAAACTCTTTTTCTCTAAAGTTAATCACTCTTCTTCGTAATTTTTTTTTCGTTCATGAGACCTTTTATATAGCTACCAAAAGTGATGGTTAAAATAATTGCCATGATACGAGAAGCTGAAAGTTTTATAAAAGTTTACATTTTCCATTCGGAGAAGGGAGTAAACAAGTCAACAATTTTCCAACTCTATAAAATTCTTGTTTTGTGCTATGAAAATTTAACGGATTTGTTTAATAGAAACTTTCTGGATAGCCTGCAGACACCCATTGATGAACAGAGAAAAACAATAAACAGTAGTTTTTGTGAATAAAAAAAACACATTGATCGATATCCTCGCAACCTTCTCGACGTATATCCTGTTCGTACTTCTTAAAAGTTTTCTTAGTTGGAAAATATATTTTGTGAACTTTTGTTTTTCGTTGAACATTTTGAGATTGGACAAAAGAAAGAAGAAAGACATTAACAATCGATGACGCACACCAAGAAGGGTATTATTTCAACTATAACATTATTTCGGGTCCGTTGAACTATAGGGAAACACGCATTTTCGACTGATTTTGCGAAAAATCGATAGTACTCACCTATTTTGAGAATAATCCGTCAAAAAATTTGCGGATCATACATATTTTGCTGAGAAAAATCCAAAAAAAGATTTTTTTTCGCCACTTGAGCCATCACTTTTGGACTAATTATTTTATACAAACCACAGTTTAAATGTATTGCACTGTACGTAAAAGTGATCAACAACATGTGTTCTCGCTAATTATAACAACATTTCAGTTAGTTTCTTCATAATATTGTTTGAATTACCACTTTTATAAATATATATTTGACAGGCTACAAATTTGTATGGAAACAATTAAATCAAATGACAAATGACATAGAAGCTCTAGCGTAATGGGTGACATGGTTGCCAGCTGTAAACGATTACGTGAGAATCATGATATTTTTAAAATATTAATTAATTATTGCATTCGAATTTCATCTTAGAAAGTATTGGATGAGAGGGATGAATGCATTGTAATGCACATCAATCTATTTAAGAAGAGGAAAAAATTTTAATAATTGGATTCACCCTTCCCCTTCTAGAATAACTTAATGTGGAGTACAAATAATTGGAAGCATTTGCCTTCCCCTCAAGATATTCAAGAAGGGGAAGGAAATATAATAATTGGATTAACCCTTCCCCTTCTTGAATTACTTAATGTGGATTACAAAGTATTGGATATCTTTTGAGGGCAAGTGCCCTCAAAAGATATTCCAGAAGGGAAAGGGAATATAATAATTGGATTCACCCTTCCTCTTCTAGAATAATTGAGTTATTCTAGAAGGGGAAGGGTGAGTCCAATTATTATATTTCCTTCCCCTTCTGGAATAATTTGGTGTGGATTACAAAGTATTGGATACTTTTTAAGGGGAAGGCTGAATACAATGATTATATATTTGTTTCCCCTTTTTCAAATACGCAATATAAGGATATCATCATATATAAAATGTGTTTATAATTTCATTTATGTTCTTGAGTTTTTCTTGAATGAATCTAACTAAAAATATAGTCTGATACAATATTTAATTTCGTATCTTAATAGTCATGTAGCATGTTTGTCGAGTAGTCGATTACAGCTGGCAACCACGCTACAAAGTATTGTATTTTGTTCTATGTTTTGTAGGTTGCATATCTGTGTATGCGATTATTATTAAAATTATTTATATCCAAACTGGTTGCCTGTCAAATATATATTTATAAAAGTGGTAATTTAAACAATATTATGAAGAATCTAACTGGATTTTTTTCTTAGATAGCGAGAACACATGTTGTTGATCACTTTCATGTACAGAGCAATACATTTAATCTGTTTTTTGTATGAAATATCATGCCAAAAAGTGATGGCTCAAGTGGCGAAAAAAAATCTTTTTTTGGATTTTTCTTTGTAAATTGTGTATAACCCGCAAATTTTTTGACTGATTATTCTCAAAATAGGTGAGTACTATCGATCTCTCGCAAAATCAGTCAAAAATTCGTGTTTTCCTATAGTTCAACGGACCCCATTATTTCTTCAGTTTATAATCGCCAATATTGAGGGCAAGCAATTAACCAAACCAATTATACGACCATTTCCAGAAATTTCACGAAACCTAGGTTATGTTTTACGTTGAACACGTGGCATAGAAAACAAATTACAGCGGTATTGTGTTCACAACACAATACCTTCAGTGTAAGAGTTATACGTTTACCCCATGGAGGTAAAAGAGAGGCTGGAAGGTAAGCGTGGTAGTGATTCAACCAACTGTCCAAAATTGTAATATTATACCGGTTGTCCCATTTAAAAAAGTTATGTTGAGGTCACGTGAGCCGAAATGACAGGAAAAACGGAAGTCATTTTATAATGAATATAAGCATCAGTTTCGACTGTTTATATCTGCCAAATTTCATACATGTCATATGAACAGTTCTCGAGAAATTGGACTGTCAAAACGTCGTGAGACACCCTGTATATACCACCTTAAAAAGCATAATTGAATAATTTAATGTATGCCTCTGGTTTCTTTACGTTTCAACGAAAGTCGGCCATATTGAGAAGCCACTTTGGTCAATGATTCTTCATACTGTTATGTTCTCTCCTCTCTCTTTCATCTCCATGATTTACCCCGTCGTCTGACTGACAAGTAGGTACACTGTCTGTCTTCGCTTCAGAGATTATGAACGTACTCCTTCTGTCATCAGTCATTTTTGGTTGATCGCGAATCTAATGTCATTTTTATCCAGATAATTTTATCTCGATAGTTAATTTCAAGCAGCAAATATGTTAATGACAATATCCTGGGTATACAAAATCATGTTGCACAAGTTGTTGTTTAACTACTTTCCCTGGATTCTCAAAAATATATTAATTTGTACCTAGGTTAATGATAGCAAAAAACTAAAAGGGAAATTCAACTTTAACTTTGCAGTTTTCTTGTTGTCCTGTTGTTTGGGGCCGGTGGGTATCCCTTGTAGTTCGCTGTGTGTTCTCAGTGGCAGTTTGCGCAGGTGGCTGGCTTATCCCTCGGTCTTGTTCACTCGCTGGAGCGGTTATTTTTCGCACTTGACACACTTGGTGTAAACTCTGCACGTCGTGTGTGGTGGTATCGGTACTTTTCCTTTCTTCTGTTTCTCCCATTTTAGGAGGAATGTAGGAAAGTGAGTAGGTACGTCTCTTCCTAGGGTGGAAAGTATCCTCCATACTATGAGGTATGTACTTTTTATAAGGAAAGGATTTCTTGTGTCAGTATTACACATTCGAAAAGAGGACATCAACTGAATGGACAGCGGTAAAAGTCGTCTATAAGTACCAAAAACTTGAAGCTCATTTAAAAAAATTCATTTGCCGGGTGAATTCGATGAAATTATTCACTGGTTATTCTCATTATCCAGTGGTGCAAGTTCGGTTCTGGCACGGACACTCTTTTCGATACTTTTCAATTAAATATTTTCTTTGTATTTCCATTTAAAGCACGTATTCTTTTGAAGTTGATTCAATACTTTTTCAACGCTTCCAGCCTTTTCCCGTTTAGTTTTCGGCTTGTGCAAATTTTTTTTATTTGTGCAAAAGTATTGTTTTAAATTTGAAAAAAGAGCAAGTATCCGTGCTATTTGTTCATTTTTCCAAAGTTATTCGCGTATTTTGTTAATTTTCTACGATATAATGGAATATTTCATCCTTTATTGTAGTTTATTGTGTTGGGTTTTTTATTTTTTGAAATAGAGGTAGAAACGTAAACATTTTTTAGGTGATGATTGAATCTGTAGGCTTTTGAATTCCTCATTGAACCACTAATGTTCCCTATTTTCAGTTACCAAAAAAATATCAGGTAGTGCAGTTTTAGGGTATCTGCAAGCTTTAGTTTAGATAAGTTTCCTCTTTTATCTAGTAGTCTCCTAGGTGTGCAATCCGCAAGTATGTACATGGTGGCTTCTTCTTCCATACCACAGAATTCACATTCTTCTTCCTCTTTCCTATTTTGAGCTTTTTCAGGTGCCCATTCAGGCACACAATGTCCCGTCCTTTGCAGTTTTTCTCTGACTGATGTTTACTTAACTGGTTGTAGTCACCCAGAAGTATATTTGATTGCCTAAGCCCTACTAAATCTGATCAAAGGTTAAATATTTGCCTATTTCTTCCAATATTACTGGACTCTACAGCAAATTGACTATGCTGTTCTCACCAAGTTTGCCGTGACTATGACTATGACTGTCCGTTTTTCCCTACCTTCCAAAGTTTTTGGCTCCTGGTCCTTACAATCCTATCACAATTCCTTCTCACGCTTTCGAGCCATCTGTATACCATCCAATGGCATTCTCGTAATGGTATTTGAATCCCATTCCTTCTTGTTACTCAATTCCGTATCAAATTTCTTTGAAAAGTTGATATTTCGGCATGTCCCAAGTGTTTTGATTTCTAAGAAGCGATGAGTACGATGCAAGCTCAAGTTTTGTTTATAACTATTATGTTTAACTATCTCATCATGGATATTTTATCTATTGTAGATCTTTCTAACTTGAAATCTCCATGTTATTCACCAACTGTTGTCTGTTGATATACAGTGCTCAGTCCCCTTCCCCCTCGTATCTTTTGAATGGCTACACTTACAATAATAAAATTTGGAGGGTGAAAATAAAGTGTTGTAAACTTCTCTACGAATGGTAACAGGTGACGTAATAGTAATAGATGACCTCACAGTGCCACTCTGGCCAATAATTTTAAATAGGCCTTATGGCAAGTGATATCTCGTTTGAAAGGCTACATAGCCATATTAATTTTGTTTGGGCTTAAACTATTTTGACGGATAAATTAAATAAATACCACAATTATTGAAGTAATTTTTTTAAATTTAATTAATCAAATATCAACAGTGGATTCTTATAGCAGTTGTTCGAAATGTGCTCCGTCTACTTCCTGACAGTAATACATTCTATTAGTAAACTATTGTCGTACTCGTTCGAATGTGTCAGCTGAAATTGCATTGCATTCTTCAATAATTCTTTTTTTCAAAACGCCAATGCTATCTGGAGCCGTAGTATAAACCTTGGATTTCAAGTACCCCCATAGAGAAAAATCTAATGGTGTCAGATCTGGTGACCGAGGTGGCCATTCTATAGGACCTCGCCGGCCGATCCATCTACCTCGATATTCTTCATCCAGGTTACTTCTTACTGCACCATAATAATGTGCAGGAGCACCATCTTGTTGAGATGTTATTTCCAGATGGCCGAATTCATCTGGATTATCTTCCAGAATTTCAAGAATAAACGGGTATGTTGTTCACGAAAGGTGTGAGGATTTGTGTCACTCCAATTTTGAATAGATGAGTCTTTTACTTGTTGTAGATCCATAGTAAATTATGAAATCAAACAGTTTTATTTAAATCTACATTATATTTAAACTTAAAGTGACGCATTTCGCTAACACAGTAGCTTTCGTTTGAAAAAACTACTGTGTTAGCGATACGCGTCACTTTAAGTTTAAATATAATGTAGATTTAACAAAATAAAATTGTTTGATTTCATAATTCACTCCAATAACTTACATTTTGTGTATTCACGTTTCCATTGAGGCAAAAAGTACTTCCGTCACTGAAACAAATTGTTTTTGTGTAATGTGGGTATCTCTCATTAAATAAACGTTCCGCTTCATGAAGATTCTTTAGATTCACCAATTATTAAGATAGCTGCCACTTTGTCGGCTTGAGTACGTACCATTTTGCCTATGTAAACTCTTAAACGTCTCGTTAGACAACAATAAAATTAAATATTTAAGTTATTTGGAAAAACCTAACCTAACAAATACTATTAAATTGAAAACGTAATTTTTTTTGAGAACTAACCAGAGGCGGGCTGAAAAATCTTCAATATTTAAATGTGAAATATTAATTTCGGTATTTATCTAATTTATCCGTCAAAATTAGTTTAAGCCCAAACAAAATTAATATGGCTATGTAGCCAATGTCAATGCCTTTCAAACGAGATATCATTTGCCATAAGGTCCTATTTAAAATTATTGGCCATAGTGGCACTGTGACGTCATCTATTACTATTACGTCACCTCTTAGACTAGAGGCTAAGCGTCACCTGTTACCATTCGTAGAGAAGTTCACAACAATGTATTTTCACCCTCCAAATTTTATTAATGTCAGTGTAGCCGTTCAAAAGATACGAGGGGGAGGAGACTTTTGAATAGCACTGTATATCTAAACGATGATTGAGTATGATTGCTAGTATTTTATTATGTCAATTGGGATGGTTCCTTCATATTTATTGCATTGATGTTCATCTTCTTTTTTACAATAGTGTAGATACCTGATATATTTAGACCAGGGAACGGTCTTAGAAAAAGAAGGATTTCCTCACATCTTCCAAGATTGGATTGGCACACATGAAGCGCTACCGTACCTTTCACTACCCTTAAAGCCAGAGTCAAAAACAGCTTATATTTCTCATTCAACATTTGAAAAGGACCAGTGGTCTGATTATTGATTGAATTCTCAATCAAGTATGTGTTAACTGTATCGTTATAATTTTGTTGTCAATTCGAACGAACCAAACTAGTTTCATTAGCGATTGCATGTGAAGCTACTATCAAACCATCACGTTAATTCTGTTTTAAACTTTTCGATTAGTATCTGCAGCTGTAGTAAAATTAATGCCCTCAAAGATACTCGGCCCTCACTCAATCGTAGTATACGAAGCGAAGTTGAAACTCCATCAACGAACGGCAGAAACTCCCAAATTACCAATTCCGTCAAAATTAACTTCCAGTACACGACCTAGCCGTATAAACCTTAAAGGTGCTTGTTTATGGGGTACTAAAGAATGATTACACGTTTTGCATTTTTACGATCGAAATGTAGATATTTTAGGAATTATTGGTCGATATCAGCCACAAAACTTCGCAAAGGCTCAATAAAATTTAATTCCAGACTGAAATATGTATGAGGCATCCCGATAGGTATTAAATATATTTGACCGTTACTGATTCTCTTCAGTAAACGGGTTTATTGACACATGAACGATTCAGACAACGTTTTTTTTTCTTTTTATCATTCGAGCTTTAGATCATCTATAATTCAGATCGGTCCTAACAAGTGCCTTTATAGCGTAAAAAGATTTTATTCAGTTCAAAGATTCAGTTTATTTGAACAAATCTGTATAAAAATCAAGTATAACCCTGAAAGATTGCTAATAATACCGAACAACAAAGGAATGAGGAAGTAGGAAGCACACAACATCAGAAAGCTTCTAAAAAATTTTAGTTGGTAGGTATGAAGTGTGATCAAAGTCAAAGGATGATTGAAAACAAGAAGAAACAGGAAAGTAGTTTTTCGAAAACTTCAGCAATCTTCAGAGTAGTATTACAAACGTTAACCCTAATCTTTGACTCACAAAAATTTGATTGGTTGATGTTTGGATTACGCGCAAGCTAAACCTATCAATCAAGAGTTCAAAATACTATGGAGGCATTAATTTCGTAGCGGCAATGTGTCTTACGTCTTTTTCTACTGTCACACTGACAGTTCCCGACAGGTCTGTACTTTGTTGTTTACGGCCAATTATTATTTATGGAAAGTGATTATTAATATTATTGTTTTATTCATTTAAATAATACAAAAATATGCATGGATATACGGGTAAACATCGGTATTTTGAAAGCTCTCAAGTATTTTCAGTAAGAAAAAGAAGCTTGTAATTGCATGGCCTTTTAGAATTTGGCTGAATACGATCCTGATGATTTTATTTATCAAATTTAAGGTTAGCTATATGTTAAAATAGTAAATAAAATATATGCCGAAAGCCCGGATATACGTCACAATCGATGACGCACACCAAGAAGGGTAGAGTTTGTTCAGCCATCCTTTGCCGTTACCTCATAATGTGTGACGTATTCTGCTGTTTTACGTATGTCTTATATTATTTGAATGTTATTTTACACTTTACCTCAAAATTATAATCAATGACATAATATGTTAAGAATTGTTTTCAGAATATGACAACTGAATACTCTGCAATAACGTGCGGAAAAGTAACTTTGCGCACGTGTTAGGTACATTAATTTTTTTACTAGCATGCGGAAAAAAACCCAAAAGTTAACATAAAGAAACATTTCCTATTAAATAGATATCAACCAATTAATTATTATTATTTGACCTTTTCATTTGACGAAAACCCAAAAGTGTCAGAGCCATTAAAAAATTATTTGTTTTTTATCAAAAATTTTAGCAGAATTATAATAAATCTGTTAATTTTCCAGTCATTTGGTAAACTACAATCATACAAGTATATATTTTAAATATTCAAATGTCAGTATACTTGACAAATTTACTTTTCCGCACTAAAATGAGTAGAAAAAATGTTTTTCATAACTTATAAGGCGTTAGAATAATCATTATTCTGCGATATCTATTCGCAACGCGCTCCATTAAATACGACAATACTACAGGAAACTGTAATATTACCCAATTGAAAATTATTCAATCCACAGTTTTTTCAATAATTACCATCATCAATATAGTTGAAAATATTCAGAAAATGCTAGAACGTGGTTGGCTACCTTTGTCTTTGGAATAATACCTTCTATCCAGGTATAAGCCGGTGAACTGATATGATAATTAACCCTTTCCTGTAACCATTGTTATGCATGTTTAAGTAAAGCGTGTTATCAATAGATGTCAAGATAGATTTTGTTCAGCCATCCTTTGCCGTTACGTCATACATTTTCCAGCTTGCTCTCTCACTCATGAAATGGATGAGACGGAATTATGACGTCATTAGCGTATTTCTTATCTAAGGTCGACATAAATTTTATCTGTTACTTTTGACAGTTCAGTTGTCATATTTTGGAAACAACTCTTAACATAGGTCATTGAATATAATTTTGAGGTTAAGTGTAAAATAACATTCAACAAATATAAGACATACGTAAAACAGCAGAATACGTCACCAATTATGACGTAACGGCAAAGGATGGTTGAACAAACTCTAATAGTATTATACTAATATAACGCCTCACAAATTCGAAAATTGCGTTTCAATAAGTGGGCCGTTCACTGAGAAGCAGCATCTACCTCTCGAGCTATACGCCTCGACAGACTCATGGTCCCCGAGCAATGTTCGACAAGGACACACTGAAATAACTGAGACAACACGAAAGGAACACATGATTTACATGAGTTTTGATAGCATGACGCCGGAGAACATAATCACTGAGCGAGTTAATATCATCATCCCATCCAGGGAACAGGTGATGCATCCAGGTAATTCTGGAGAAATCATCTGGTTCACCGGGGATGGTATAAGTGGAGCTAGGAAGAAACTGTCCCTTAGCCATGGTCGATGGACAACCGTGTTCAAGCAGAGACGACGACCGCTTTAGCCTGCATTGATGAAAACATGAGAAGAGGATATTTACCGACATCCAGGCTCTGCTTCAAGCTATCTGCAATCCAACCACTAGATCCAAGCTGGTAGAAAATTGGAAACAACCCCCTAACATGCTAAAATACATACATGAATACATACATACATGCTGGTAAGACACAACGAAGTATCTCTAATATGGGTGCCGGCAACATGAGGGGATTGCGGGGAATGACAAGAAGGTTCTGAAGGAACCTTCACAGGTCCGGAACCGTTTTGTGGTATCACAAAGGATTACATAAGAGGTGAAGTCGGAAACTAGCTATTTGAGGAACATCAATTCAAATGGAGGCTGACACAAGGACACCTCCATACTAAGAGTTTACCTTAGACAAGGAATTCTCGCCTAGGCTTTTGACAGTAGTTACCGACCTGGTGACTGGACACTGTACCATGAGGAAGCATCTGTACAGGATGGGCAGAGTTAGTGAACCTATAAGCAGAAAATGTGAACTTTACGATGAAACACCTAATCACATAGGTACTCTGCTTCTGTGAGAACTTACAAGGACTCAGACGGAAGTACTTTGGAGTGGAAATAATACAACTATCACAACTACTGAAGATCCCTCCAGATAAACTGGTGGCCTATATACAAGACACAAAGCTTCTGGAATGGAAGTAGGAAGATAACATGGGTAGAATGGTACAAAAATTCAGTTCAAGTGCCTCGGCTGTTGAGCCCAGCCCAAACGTATGAATGAATGAAGGAAACAATGAATTACACTTCTAAGTTAAACCATTCATTTTTAATTAGAAAGGTTGGTTCTGGATATATTTTGGTATCGTCTGCACACAAGAATGATTCAGAATCTATGATGAAGAAAATTGATATCATCAATATAAAGTAGAAATATCATAAGGGAGCAGGATTTGATCACTGAGGTACTCCATACGTGAGAAGAAAACTTAGACATTCGATTCCACAAATAAACTTATATCAGTTGAATATAATTCTAGCAATTTTTTCCCAGTTTATCAGTAATTCCAGACTGTTATAGAATCTTTGAAGTAAACAGAAAGGAAAACAATTTAATGGATCCATTTAATGGATCCATTAATTTGTAGGATAACAAAAAAAATACTCAGGAAGAATTGTAGTTAATGAATTAATCAATTCAAAACATCTGAGGTTGACGGAAAATATATTTTTTAATTAATTAACAACTGTTTTTATCAGATGCCAGATGTAAGAATGGAATAATTAAAATACTTTTCCTGTAATATTCAATTTTGTCGTTGTTTTATAAACTATTCTACCATATCAATAAATCATTTGCTTCAATTATAATGGAGAAACCGAGAAATTTGTTTCCGTCTCCAATGAAACGGGTTTAATTTCAGGGAGAGAAGTAACACAGGATCAATGTGGGATTCATATAACAGGGATAAGGAAATCAATTGAAATACTCACGGCTTTATTTTTGTTACAGGTAAAATGAAATAGTCCAATTGTTGCTGTAGATGGTGAGTAGAACGCAATTTTCTATACTTTTCTGCCACTACTTGAGTATCTTTCAATTAAAATATCAACACGTTCCGTTAATGTGTGTAGAAAATTACATTATTATTAAACATAGTGAAGACAATACAGATGAATAATCTTAGCCCTTCTGATAAACTATTATTCCGTTAGTAAGCGACTCCGAGGTTTTTTTGACCGTGCTGCAACCACGAGCTGCAGTTTTCAATATTCCAAATGTCAATATTCACCGAAAAACGTATTAAGTAAGCTACTGGAAATTCCTCTATATGAAATAATTTAAACAATTTCTGGTTACTTTTCCTGACTTGATATTGAATTAAGGAGAATTCAAGTTTTAATTTGAGTTGGCGTAAGTGTTGTGGAGAACCCAACTATTTGGTATAACTGAAGCTTTTGACTAGTTAGCGAGTCAAATTGAAACTTTCGGAATTCAGGCCGAAATACGACTCTTGTGAGCGCCTGCCAGCTCCTTTGATAAATTGTTTCGTCAATTAACAAGTATGTGGATTATTCGTTAGTTATACGATATTGATTAAAACGATAAAAGACTAAGTGATTTGATATGAATAGTTGTTTTTTTGTTGATAAAAAAAAATTGTAATAAAGAATCTTACTAGATCCGATTGTATATACTTACAGTGTGGAAACCACTTATGGTATAAAATTCTTTATGTCATTATTTTAAAAAATTATGAAAAATGCCGAGACACGTCAACTTTTGAATTGAGTTGTGCGTTATGTGAACATAAATGTAAATGTACAGGGTGATTCACGCAAGTATGCCATAGTCGGTGTTGTTTTTTTAATGAAACACCTAGTATATTTGCATATTTTTGAAATCCTCTTTATGAACCGATTCCAACAAACTAAATAATGTATGGTCAATTATGAATTATACAGGGTGAAATTTTTATTTTTACAGTTATTAAACACATACATGGAATACCTGATGTATTTGATTTCAATACATTAAAATAAATACTCAAAGTGTTCTCCACCTAGTTGTTGGAACCAGCACAGTCTCCTATAAAACTCCTCCTTAACTTTGTTTAAAGTTTGAGGTGGAATATTCCGTATTTCTGTAGTTATCCTGTCTTTGAGGTCTACAATGCTAGTTGGTTGTGTTGCATATACTTTGTTCTTGAGATAACCCCACAGAAAAAAATCTAACGGCGTAAGAACTGGTGATCTAGCTGGCCACTCAATAGTACCTCTTCGTCTAATCCATTTATTGGGGAAGATTTCATCTAAATAACTTCTTACCATTAAAGCATAATGGGGTGTTGCCCCGTCTTGCTGGAACCAAACATTTTCATTCGGTAAGCTAGGATCTATTGCGTTGGGATATAAGTTTGCCAACGCAGGAATAACTTCACATCTAAGCATATTTAAATATTTTTCAGCTGTTAAATCTCCATCTATAAATATAGGACCAATAATATGGTCGCCTATTATACCAGCCCAAACGTTCACCTTAGGAGGGTGAGTATGTGTCTCACGCATCCAATAAGGATTCTCTGCTGACCAATATCTACAATTCTGTCGGTTTGCTCTATCTAAATTCGGTGAGTCTCAGTTGAATATTTCATTGTTATGTCGACAAGGAAAGAGTGTTTGACAAAGATTTTACTTTTTTAGTATAAACTGTCAACACATTAACAACTGACAGAATAGAAAACAATCCACATTATTTACCAATTTTGTCTAATTATTGGCGTTTTTAGGCAATTTTTAGGTATTTATGATAAAATTCATGGGCGTAGCAGGTTTTGTTTAATATATAAATACGTCTAATAATTACTTAGTCTAGATTTTTGATAAATCCATATTTAGCTAATTTAAAAAAGTACCAATATTTCAAGTGTAATAAATTATTAATTTTAAAATTTCACCCTGTATAATTCATAATTGACCATACATTATTTAGTTTGTCGGAATCGGTTCATCAAGAGGATTTCAAAAATATGCAAATATACAGGGTGTTTCATTAAAAAAAAAAACACCGACTATGGCATACTTACGTGAATCACCCTGTACATTTTAATTTATGTTTACATAACGCACAACTCAATCCAAAAGTTGACGTGTCTCGGAATTTTTTATAATTTTCTAAAATATTCCATAAGTGGTTTCCACACTGTATTATCTACTATACATGGTTGGGATAAAGTAGGGAACCAAGTAAATATCTTTTTTCCACGACTAAATAATAACGCACAAATTATTTTTACATATTTAGCTGCATAATGATATAAATTCTTCACACCAGTGAATAATAAAAAGAATTCACTCTCGTTAGCCAATCACATTCCATTATTATCAGAATTCACGCTAAAATGAATTGAAATGAATAAATAAAATTAAAACGTCAAATACCTAAGAAGGCAAATCGCTTTTGACAGTGCATCGTTTGAAACGTCGAAATAATTATAAAATCATAATTTTACGTAGGTATTAATCAGAGAAAAAAATGCGATAGTGAATATGTACGCCTCCCGGAATTAATTTCATTTATAAATGTAAGGGTTCCGAATAAAAATATGAGTTACGTATATATATTTACTCTTTACATTTTTATAAATATGCTCTATAGCCTAGTGGTGGTTGACTATGGCGCGGACGATCGAGGTTCGATCCTCACTGGAAGTTTTTTCTTTTTAGTCGTGGAGAAAGTATGGTCTTTTACTTGTGTAGAATGGCAATTATTCACTTGGATAATTCCAAAACTCACTCGCTGCGCTCCCTCGTTTCGGAAACTTCATCCGCGTGAATAATTCTGCCCTCGTTGAAAAATATACTATTATGCAAATGATGTACATTTTTCTGTTGATAATATACTTCCGGTTTAACCGGAAATGCCATCAACTTCTTTAATTTAAATTAGACACCCTATATATTTTTACAGATTTTGGAAGAGCTTGTTATTTTGAATTCATACATACGGAGTTCAGTGTAAAAAAATTTGTCAGAACGAGACATACTCGTATACGCACGAGTGTTTCGTACGTTCCATTTCCTTGACTCGTGAACATTTCGGCGTGAACGTATTCAATGCGAGTGGTTTGTATCGTTCGTTTTGTAGACGTGTAGGTTGGAGTGTTTTTATCTAGTTCCCAACTGTCTAACCAAATGAATAATCGTCAAGAATACCACTCCAAAAAAGTACTATTCGTTTTGATGTGTATGTATTGTCGAGAGTACAGGCGCAGGCTAGATTGTGAAGTCCCGTCATATTTATATTGCTGAATACGTTTAATAATCGGAAAACTTTCGAAATTATTGAATATCGATTGTTTTTCAGGCATTTTGTGGACCAACTTCGCACAATAATTATTACAAAAGTAACAGTTGTCTTTATTAAGCATGAATAGAAAAAAGTTTTAAGCGGTTTAAATCTGTCGAAGGGTTTTCGGATTTTAACTACAATAGGAGTAAATTCCAGTTTCTGTAACTTTCCGAAGTTGGGTTTCTCATTATATCGATGAAAATGATTTGACACAATAGTTAAAAATCGACCAGCAAACATTTATTCCAGTATATTCAGTTTGAGTCTACGATGTAAAACATATTTTTTTTTATTTATCACCAACATTTGGTAAAATCAATCTCCAGTTAAAGTGAATAGGGTTAAACTAGATTAAGGGTTGGGCTAAATATAATTGCTCGTTAATCCGCACAGCCCTACGGAATATTCCGCACTAACAGCTGGAAATTACCTTATTCGAATTATTTCGAATCAACGCGTAAACATATTTAATCCTTTCAGCCGTCACACCAAAATTGATATGGGGTGGATTTAAATTGTTGTGGAGAGAACTTTGTGTTCGCCAAATTTCGCATCAGTGATGCTCCATCCGTATGGTATATGTGTCTTTTGTCAAGTTAAACTTGCTTCTTACACAAAGCAAGAGATATGCAACAAATCTGGAGAGTAATATGACTTTGCAGCTCTAACTCCCCCCTTTGACTACAACATTACAGTGTTTTCGAAGAACATTTTTTGAGAAGGTTTAATTCAGAGAGATAAAAATATCCTCTGTAATTTTGGTAAATTCATAAAAATTTTATAGACAAAGATATCAAGTAAAAAAACTCGGCAAGTCTCTGCAATGACAGATGAGATGAGTTTGTAGGGAAAATTTGGAGCCTTCATTCGTTTCTCATGAATTGGACGATGGCAATCTAGAGTGACAAGATCAGCTTCGTGAAACTATGACAGGAAGGATTAATAATAAAGCTTGAATTTAAAAAAATATTTTCTCAGTGATGAGTGTATTTTTCCACTTGAGAATGTGAATAAACAAAAATGTTGTTATTGTAGTGATGCAAATCCTCATCTATACCAGGAAATTTAACTAGGTGGAATAAACCTAGATATGTTGTGAGACACTAAGCTCTCAATTGTTTATTATCTAGAGAACCAAGAGGAAGAAGAAGCACATTCGCGCTATTCAATAGTAGTTAGAAATTGCTTGGACAAAAACTATACAAATAAATGGATTTGAAAGAAAGGTCCTATTGTGTGGTCACCTAGGAAATCAGACTCACTCCTATTTGATTTTTTCCATTGAATACTTCCCAAAGTAAATTTACAAAAAGTTGTCCAGCCAGGCCATACATCGTAAGCATTCGAGGAACATTTCATCCAGCGTTCTGGCGATAATCTATAGTTTATTCCAAGTGACAGCTTTTTCACAAGATCAATTAAATTTTCTTGTGAATACTGAAGTTTTCATATATGTTATACATTAGTGATTGTTGTTATTTTTGGAACTTTAGTTCTTTACGTCAGGTTATGTTTCAGCGACCGAGGGTCGCGGCGCAAAAGATCTGACCGTTACATTACGTTACGTTATGTTACGTTGCTTCGTGATGTGCCTTGCTTGCGTGCGTGTGCTCTCTCCTGAGTATCTCTCTCGTTTACGAAGCAGCGATTCATATGCTTCGGCCGGGAATCGAACCCGGGCCGCGCGCGTGGAAGGCGAGCATTCTACCACTGAACCACCGATGCTATATTAAAATTCTATGCAAAGCTGGTATTCGCAGTGCTGGTGATCTACTTGAATTTGTTCGGATGAATTCTTACTATTATTTCCATAATTTTTTTTGCGCGATTGATCTTTTTTTGTTTATTTACAGCATCGGTTGTCAGGACGGTAGGTTGTGGTTACTGGTTTCTAAGTTTAACACGTCGGTAAGTGATTTACTTACCGTTCAGACGACGAAATAGTATATTAAGTGTCAAGAACGGTAAGGGTTGTTTACCGGTCGACAGGAATGTTTGGATCCAATTTGGCTGGAGACCGGTATTACCCTTAACGTTCGAAATGCTTATACCATTTTTTGCACGATCGAATTGAAATATTCGAATTTCGAATAAAATAATTTAAATTTTTTCGAAATGAACGAAATGTCAAAAGTGACATTTATACTTCTCGATCAGTTCAAAATATAATTTGCATTTTGGTGAAATTGTTTTCATGCTTTTTATTACTTTTTATATTGTTCTGTTCGATTCTGTTCATTAAAAAATATCAATCTTCTTATTTTTTTGTTCCTTTTGAGTAATGAATGAAGTAATATATTATTTAGGACCACTTTAATGTATGTAGGGATAAGACGTAGTTTACTTACCGACGTCTGAACGGTAAGTAAATGACTCACCGACGTGTTAGACTTAGAAAACAGTAAACACAACCTACCGACCTGACAATTGATGCTGTAAACAAACAAAAAAAATATCGATCGCGCAAAAAGTAATAAATAGCAAAAACAATTTCACCAAAATGCAAAATATATTTTAAACTGATCGAGAAGTATAAATGTCACTTTTGACATTTGGTTCATTTCGAAGAAATTTAAATTATTTTATTCGGAATTTATTTCAATACGATTGCGCAAAAAATGTTATAAGCATCTCGAACGTTAAGGGGAATTACAACGTTTACATGTAGATTCCTCTCGTAAAATTGGACAAAATGATATGAGGATTAAGGGGTCTAGCACATTTACTTTTCGAAGTACAGGGTGTTGAAATTTTGAACATTTGAATGTTTTAATTCGATAACTTTAAAATGGATGGATAAATGATTTGACATTTGACAGGTTGTTTTTAAATGTAAAAGGGCATATTTTGATAGAAATAGTAGTTTGTGCAACTAGTGTGGAAATGATGGCCATATCACACGAGGACGAAGTTTGAGCACGACGCCGTAGGCGGAGTGCTCAATCGTTCAAGTGCGATATGGACAATCCACACGAGTCGAACAGCATATTTTTTCTACGACCCACTTAAGAAAAAATCTAGAAAATAAAAATTTCTATAAACTGTATAACTTCAAATTGAAAATTTAACAATTCACTTTTATGTTTCCACTAATTTTTTTGTAGTAAACGTACAGTTCTTGAATGTCCAATTTGTATAATGCTACGGTTTCCCTTTTCAAATATACGATGCTGTTATAAGTAGATGTTGTCAGTCGGACTCCCTCATGAAGGGTACCGTACCATTATCTATAATAATGAATATTCTGCCAAATATTTCAAATGTCTACCTGTTGTCGTTTTAATATCAAGCAGAATAATTATTTAAAAATAAAATTAGCAATAAAAAAAACTTCTTCACGGGGAATAGAACCCGGGTCTACCGCGTGAGAGTGTGGTTTGCTTACTACTCGACCACCGAGGAATATGCAAATTGTTTATCTATAACGTCAGATGTATTAGGTACATAATTTTTGTCTAAAAGGAACTAAAGTTCCTAGCGTGTATCCCGCGACACGTTCTACCTTTTTTTGTTCCAGTAGTTGCAGTTTAGCGTATAGTAGTGATAATTTTTTACTGAATATAGTAACCAATCAAATTACTTAATTTCAAGTCATGTGTCAAATTTCATCCAATCACCGCTGTATTACAGCGAAAATACCCTACCTGTGGTGTTTTCAGTTTGGTGTTTATTTTTTATTAAAAATTAATTAAACGTCAAACTGACAACTGGATTAAAAATGTCGTAAAGATTTGGTATTGCATCTAACGATTCAATCAATTTACCAATTGTACTTTTCACAACTGTAGTTTTAAATAAAAATGAATAATATTTGATTAAAACTAATAAAGTTTGTATTAAAAATTATTGAACGTCAGATTGACAATCAATTTTGTGATATCTACAAAGTAAAAAATTATCTTATCGAATACTCCTCGGGTCTTGATAAATACTCAAAATTTTGTCGTAGAGAATCCTTCAAGCGTGTTGCTCAAAGATAATAGCCCTCGGCCTGCGGCCTTGGGCTATTATCAAGCAACACGCTTTCAGCATTCCCTATGACAAAATTATCTCGGTATTATCAAGACCCTAGGGGTATTACTACTGAAAATCAAAATATTATTTTCAATATCTCAACTACATACACCGGCATCAACCCTGACCTTTCTTATTCTGGTTTCACCTTTATCCATAATTTTTTGTTGCGTTCACTCGGTATTTTAATTATAATTCTACTCCTACCAGAACCTTCAACACGAATTACCAGTACAAATTCCCCGCCGGCATTGTTAGTAATAGAGCACGTAGGGCTTTTGATGTCTTTATGGTTCTTCAAGTGTTATCCCCGCCATCTTATTAAACGAGCTTTGGTCTTGGCAGATATTCCCTCAAGACTTGGACCCACTTTAATCCACGGTTCAATATATTAATTTGATATTCTGAATTGAAGCATTGATTTCGAATTGTCTTCAAGGCAATTAATGAGGGTATTTGTTAGTTTGTGGGGAAAAAAGCAACAAATATTAATCCTGAAAACAACAATTTCAAATATTTTCTATCAAATAATTATACTGGTTTCTACCGGAGGAAAATTAAGCTACCTACATAAAATAACAAAAACATTGAAACAAATTAGATGATGCCTTTCCAAGGGCAACGGATTCCTCCTTTCACAAAATCCTGTTATCGCGAATTGTTTCTCTGGGTTCAATTCAGCCCCTGCGGGAACAAAAACCAACAAACATTCAGCCCTAATTAGCGGCAGGTGCTACCCCCTACCGATCTACCCGCTTACTAGTGGCAAATACGCCCTGGATTAGTCTTCGGGCTGTAACAGCTGGTCATCGCTTGAACTCAACTTTTTTCCTTCGGCTATTCAGCCCGGACAATTAAGGATTAATGTCGGATAACAAATGAAAAGCTGTTCGAAATTACTCATTTTAATAATTAAGGTTGTTGTGCGATGAGCGATGGGGAGTTTGATTTTTTCACCACATCCTGGCAACACTAGACCCGAGTACAGTAGTATAATTTCAGCGATACACTGTGGATACATTCAAACGTCTCTATGTGGGCATTTTCTATATTATTCAGTAGTTCTATGCTATCAGATTATGGTTAGATCTTAACCTAGCATGAATCCTCTCATTAAAAACCTGCACAGCTCTTTAGAAATTGTAAAAATTTACACAAGTTGATATTCACTCAAAATATCTAACGGGTCAATGGGATTGAGACGATTATATTGATTAATTGGTTCATCAAATTTGCCACATATGTTCGTGAAGCAGCTTGATAACAGCGATTCTGATACCTAAATATAACCTATAAATTCTGTAAAACGCATGGAAATTGCGTTTATGATCAACAAAAAGAGAGCTTTTCACCCGACTCTTCACCAACGTTGTCAAATTTAGTAGTAACATAACAATATTGAAGTAAATATGTGAATATCAGAAAATAAGATATAAAAAACTAAAAAAAAAACCAGGTCCAAACCGGGCTTCGAACCTAGGACCTCTGGGATGTAAACTCAGTATCCTACCAACTGAACTAAACTGCTCACATTCAGTCACATCGAATAGACGGTTGAAGGCTGATTGGAGGCATGCGCACCTAAACTACTAAATTTGACGTGGTGGGGAGTGTTATGTTACTACTTAATTTGACAACGTTAGTGAAGAGTCGGATAAATAAGCTCTCGTGATCAACAAATACCAAATACAAATGACATTCGCAAAAATATTAAATACGCATGACCTTGACAGATACGAACGGACAAGAATAGCGCTCCAGATAGAAAGCATGAGCGGCGTTGACTGATTGTAGCTTGTGGAAACTGTTAATAGTATATGTCTGTATGTACATATAAGAATGGTATGTAATATCTCCACGGATACATTCTGTACAGCTGCATATTATGCTACAAGCTTCTACAGTGTTACCATAAACTTGAACCAAAAGTTTCTGAGAATATTATAACAACAATGTGCACGATCTGTTTGGATTTAATAAAATTCTCTATGAAAGCAACTCACTAAATTTTTCGCATTATGCCAAACCGCTCCTGTGTCTTTTCAAAATACCTACCGGATATCATAGAGTAAAAAATAAGAGAGATGTTAAACGTGTAGAGTTTTGTGGCACAAAGTTACCACTAGCGCCTACCTTAGCTACTGGTATGAACTAGCATTCAAGACGCGCGCTTTTTGAATTTGCAAGCCTTACAATATTTGCAATTGAATGATTTTGCACTTCAATATTAGTTTTTTAGTCTTTCAAGTCAAGTCTTCAAAGACTTAGAAATAATATTATTGTGCTAAATCATTCAGCTGCAAATATTGTATTAGCATATAATATTATAGGGAATTACGGTAGGAGACTAAAAAACCATTTGCAAGTGAACAACATCTTTCATACAATAAAATATCCAAAATAACATACAAAAACAGTCAATACCTAAATCTGAATTGGGATGGAAGTTGGACTAAGTTTAGAAAGGAAGTGCAAATTTTGTCAATCTAAATGAGTCAGTAAAATTATTTTTAAGGAAGTGATCTTCAAGCAAATAACACCTTTTATTTTTAATAAGTGAGGTTTATTGTTTCAAACCATTTATGAATTTGTTTAATATCTACATCAGGAAACTTCTTAGGTATATGTATAATTTTTTAGTTATTCAATTGACGTACCCCTTTAAACAATTTGGCATCTTAAAGCACACACCAATATTACAGAGCAGGCAGACAAATACAGTGTCCAAAATATTAAAGCACTTTTTTCACATGAGTACTAGGTACATCCTGAATTACATCAATATATATCTAGTACAATCATACATATTATTTTGGTTTGGGTCACAAATTTTTTGGAATCCATCGTTCTTGTCTGCAAAAAAACGATAAATTGGAAAATAATGTTATTATTTTACGACAATCCAACCTCAAACGCTAGTCTCCATGCTCAAACGTTTAGGTTAAAAATTGTTTTCAACTTACCTGTGATGAGTGATGATAAATGCTGTGATAATAGTATTCACCAATGATAAAGATAATTAATTTATTTGCAGAAAGGCCAATGAGTAGATTAAATAAAAATAAATTCAAAAATGACAACGACTAACCTCAAATTAAAATAATACTAAAAATGAAGTTTTGTGTAGAGGGAGGCAGGGTTTTTTAGTTCAGTTAGTTGCTGTAAAGCAACCATTTCTTTCCATATAATTTAAAACCTCTCTTATTTATTACTATATGCCGGATACCCTCCGATTAGATCACAAAAACAATCTACAGCAATCACGTCATGAGATTCGTGCGAGATCTGTGCGCAGAATGCTTCCACTTCACTTTTCGTGTCGAGTGTCGACATGAGACTATGTGAGAAAGTCCAAGAGACAACTAAGTTGGAAAATGTAAGATTTATAATTGAAAGTTAAAAGGCTTCCCACTTAGGGCAATGGCTGCTGGTGCAATTGCTGATCAAACTTATCTTGTTTCTTGCAATTGATGTTATTCTCATATGATAGTCCTTCTTGTAAGTAGGAAATAGGAGTCTCTGCTCGACATTAGATATTCATTGCAAGTACAAATTGTGATTGATGTACAGAATGCGGAAAGTCTATTCGAGTCATACGATTTACACAAGTCCGACAAGGAAAATATTAGAAAAACTACTTGAAAGAGAGAGAAGAATAATTTTGCGCAGTCATCTGTTGCCAAATGTACTTATCTGTAAAAGTTATTCCCAATTTTTGTCGGCAACAATGTTAAATACCAATAAATTTTTTTTTTATTATTGATACGCATCGACCATGGAGGTCATTAGCGTCATTGTGGTGTACAGAAGTTATAAAAAAGAAAAATTATACAGGGTGGGGCACTATGAACGAACTATTCTCTGGCGTCTTAACGGCAAATATAGTTCGAAAAAATAAGACGTAGAATTATGTAAATCACTTAGGACTATAATTTAAAAATATTTTGGAATATACAGGGTGCTCCAAAAAGCGTGCCGTCTCAAAGTTAGGTTCCTTTAAATGGAACACCCTGTATTTTATCACATTTTTGAATTGTACTATTAAAAATAATGTTCATTAACATCTCCCTATACCTATCTAGTTCAGTTCCCAGGATAAATCGATTTTACATAATTTGTAGATCCTCCGAAAAAATACAATAACTTCAAAATAAAACGAATAATCACATTTGCTTTACACCATCCCACTAGAAGCTTTTGACATTCCGTGTCCAATATTTACTGGTATGCCATCATATACAGGGTGTTTTTAATATGACAGAATAACACTAACCATTTAATACATAAATTTCTGGCTTAATTTAAATGGAACACCCTGTATCTATTGGGTCTGTTGAACGTGGGAATTTATTACCTTTCAGTTGGTATTAGGGTTGCCTATATCTAACTCTGATAGTTCTCGAGAAATTTTGAATTTGTTTTTTAATATTCAATTATTTGCTGACATCTAGTTACCTATGACATGATTTTCCGATGGAAAGTTTTTAAAAATTTAAAATTTGTTATTTTGACAGTAAGTGCTTTGTTGTATGATTTATTATTGATAAATTAAAGGGGACTTAAATAATAATTTTATTAAGGGTAAGTACACTATTTTTGGGCATACAGATACAATAAGCTTTAAAATTATAAAAAAATAACAAAAAATTCAAAGGTGTTCAAAGTGACGCCCATCTTGTTGGATACAAATTTGAACCCTTTTTAAAAAAAAGTTATTGTTCACTTTCTTTAACATTTCTGGTGTTACTGTTTGAAACGCTCTCTTTATCCTATCCTTCATGTTCTCAGGAGTGGTTGGCTCTGTATTGTAGAGTTGTAGACAATACTTTTTATGTAACCCCAAAGAAAATAGTCTAATGGCGTCAAGCATGGGAACCTTGCCGGCCAAAGATAAGGACCCCCTCGCCCAATCCATGTTTGTGGAAAAATATTGTTCAGGTAACGCCGAACAATTACACTGTAATCAACAGACGCACCATCTAACTGCAGCCACATTTTTTGTCCTGTAGCTAGTGGAACGTCATCTAAAAGTTCGGGTAGTTTGTTACGTAAAAATTTTCGAAATTTTCTTCCAGTTAAGTTTTTTTACTAATCTTTTTGTAAAGTTCCTCGATCAGCACCCCAATTTTTGTTAGCCAGCATTTTTAAGAGGTTAAGTCGCTTTTGACATGTTGAGAGAAGGTTGTTCATGTGGGATTTCCAATTGAGAGACTCATCAAAGATCATCCCTGAAAAAGTAACAGATGTGTCAGCTTGTAATTGTCTTCCATATAGACGTAGATTCACATGCTCTGCAATTTTCTTTTTTGAAAAAATCATAAATTTGGTTTTCTCTGTTGAGAAGGTGAAACCTGTTTGCTCTGTCCAGTGTTCTAAACGGGATAAAAATTCTTGTGCGACCAATAAAATTGTTGAATCGAAAGCAGTGTATAGATTTTATTTATTGCAGATTGTAATTTGTCCAAATTTTTTCTTGCAGTGCTTATATCATTTTATTCTTATTTTTGTTGATCTCATTAATTTTTCAAAAGTCAACAATATTACCTACCCATCTCGATTTTCTCCCACTAAATACGGCCTTATCCCGTGTTAAAAGTCAAATGCAAAATAAGTTATCTATTCCTTAGAAGCTACCAAACATTCTTAACTGGCAAGACTGGTTTCATATGGAACGCACAACGTTAACTGCGAACAATTATTCTTCTCTCTCTTTCAAGTAGTTCTTCTCATATTTTCCTTATCGTACTTGTGTAAATCGTATGACTCGAATAGTCTTTTCGCGATCTTTATATCAGAACTTTGCTTTATTTATAATAAAACAAACTCTAGCAAATAAAGACGAAGCTAGGATTTATCGTTATAAATAATACTATTTCCTTCATTCAAATACCAACTGAATTCTCACTATTCTCGATATAGTTTATTTAATTAAAGTTTAACAGCAATATCCAGCAGCAATGTCTATTTCCTGGACCATATTGCTTCGGAGAGAAGGTTAAAATCCATTCCAGATTAAACTTTTTTTGTTTATCTTGTGAAGAATGTTACTGGAATGAAAAAATTTTGTTTACTCGTCGGAATTTTTTTTTTAGTCTGTTTTCCAACAATTTTTTAACTCAAATACCCTCCATTCTCATGTCAAAAACATAGAAAAAGTTAAACAAATCCCATGTTATCAAAGTTGTTAAACATTAGGGACAGTTTCAATAGAATGTGATAACGAATTACATATTTAAAATCCGAATATAATTTTTCATATTTATATTATTTTATCCTGGTGGGTATAAAGAATCGCGGAGAACAGAAAAATTCTTGTAAGCCTCATTCATTATTGTCTTTCTTCAACACTTTCAAATACAAATATTTTATTCTCGTAATAACTGCTAGGTGCATAGACTGCATAGGTATAAGATGAGATAAATTTGAGGTTTATGTGCTTCTAGGAGCCTCTCCTATGACCCCTGCTGATCTATTGTGTGTGCCCTCCTGCTGTTGGTTTTTGGAACTTTAGTTCTTTACGTCAAGTTATGTTTGAGCGACCAGGGGTCGCGACGCAAAAGATCTGACCGTTACGCGTTGCATTACGCTACGTTATGTTACGTTGCTTCGTTATGTGCCTTGCTTACGTGCTTGTGCTCTCTCCTTAGTCTCTCTCGTTTACGAAGCAGCGATTCATATGCTCCCGCCGGATTCGAACCCGCGCCGCCCGCGTGGAATGCGAGCATTCTACCACTGAACCACCGATGCTATATTAAAATGTTATGCAAAGCTGGTATTCGCAGTGGTGGTGATCTACTTGAATTTGTTCGGATGAATTTTTACTATTATTTCCATAATTTTTTTTGCGCGATTAAGGGGTCAAGCACATTTACCTTTCGAAATACAGGGTGTTGAAATTTCGAAAACTTGAATCTTTCAATTAGATAACTTTAAAATGGATGGATAAATTGATTTGACATTTGGCAGGTTGTTTTTAAATGTAAAAGGGCATATTTTGAAAGAAATAGTAGTTTGTGCAACTAGTGTGGATATGATGGCCATATCGCACGAGGACGAAGTTTGAGCACGACGCCATAGGCGGAGTGCTCAATTGTTCAAATGCGATATGGACAATCCACACGAGTCGAGCAGCATATTTTTCTACGACCTACTTAAGAAAAAATCTAGAAAATAAAAATTTCTATAAAATGTAATATAACTTCAAATTTAATTGAATTTAACAATTCAATTTTATGTTTCTACTAATGTTTTTGTGGTAAACGTACAGATCTTGAATGTCCAATTTATATAATGCTACGGTTTCCCGTTTTAAATATACGATTATAAGTAGATGTTGCCAGTCGGACTCCCTCATGAAGGGTACCGTACCATTATCTATAATAATAAATATTCTGCTAAATATTTCAAACGCATACCTGTTGTCGTTATTAATATCAAGCAGAATAATTATTTAAAAATAAAATTAACAGTAAAAAAAATTTCCTCACGGGGAATCGAACCTGGGTCTACCGCGTGAGAGTCTGGTATGCTTACTACTCAACCACCAAAGAATATGCAAATCGTTTATCTATAACGTCAAATGTATTACATAATTTTTGCTTAAAAGGAACTAAAGTTCCTACCGTGTGTCCCGCGACACGTTCTACCTTTTTTCTCTCCTATAGTCTATAACCTTCGCAGTAGCACAGTTTGTGTGCTGAGGTTTCTCGATCTTCTTCGCAAAACCAGGATCCTGATTGTTCTCTTATTCTGGCACTATGAATTTTGGCGAGGGTTCTTTGATGAAATCTTTGGCGCCTTGTTTATCCATTTTTGAGACTGCTTTTTCATCCAAGTAGCTATTTGGTTTTTGCAGCGCTTCTACTATGCCACAGAAAGATTCTCAGAAGAAGCACATCGTGCTAGTGATCTGTGATCTGAGTTGCCTGTTACCCAGGCTAAGGATAATCTATTATGAATATCCAACTCTTGTACTGTCTCTAAACAAACGGTTTTGGAAATTATCTGCATGGAGCTATAGTCTCTTGGCGGTCGGAGTATATGACAATGGTCTTTTCCTGAAGCTATTGCCTTAAAAGCGCAGTGCTATATTGTCACACTTCTATCGCCTGAGTGGCCCATTCAATGTTCAAATTCAGTACCCTTTCATAAATAAAGTGAAGACAAAATCAATTGTGAAATATTACCGTACATATTTGCAAAAGTCAAATTTATAGGAAATTTCGAAAGATATCTTTACATTTTTTCGAAATTCTCATTCTATTTGTAACCAAACTTATCTTTCCTCATTATATATTTTCAGTCAATGGCGCGCCACTGGTTTCTTACACATAGCTAACTAGATGGCACTGCTCTTGGCTGTCGGTCCTCACGTCTACCAAACCAATTAATGGCCAACTCGTTAGCGGCGCAGGTCGAACCCACTGATGAATTTGCTAATCAAGAACAATTTCAATTTATATTGTTGGCAAGTCTGCTGGCTGAAACTAGTTCTAACTTGTTAGACGATTTCCGTCTTCTGATATTCTGTTGATTCGCATTTAGACCAAGACAAACGTAGTTGAACCTAAGACGGTGGATAAAGGTGGGACAACAAATTGATAGAATTTCACAAAATCTAATAGCTTTTATTATTTACATTATGTCTTACTATTGTAAATACAGCGCTACTGAAAAGTCTTCAACAACGGGATTATCTTTGGAACGGATAATAATAGCCCAGCGGGATTAGCTTGAAAAAGGGGCATACATTTTAAGTAGCAGTTTTTCTTTGGAAGTCGTTAGGAAGGGGGGGTCACTGGCAGACTAAATATCGTTTTACGTGGTACTCGATCAGTACTCGCCATCTTGAATTTAAGGTACATTTTTCTTTTATTGAATAACTTGTTTATTTTAAATTTTACACAAAAAACGGTGATAACAAAAGATGCTTAGATTAAAATTTTCCAACGGCCGGCTTCATAATGAATAACTAAAGTCCACTTTACCGAAAGGAGACTTTACACTAGAGTCCCCTTTAAAGTAGTTGCCGTTTGTATTATTTGCGAAAGCGATTTATTTTGAAAAAAATGGAATCTCTAAAAAGCAATAAGAAAGTTGGCTTTTAGAATTTTTCTTGAGAAGAAGGAATGAAATTGATTCGGGAAGTTGAAAAATTTAAGCATATCTTGGAATGCAAAAGTTGAAAAACTAATAAAGTTAGTAATGCAGAATAGGTACCTACCTATGTATTACAACTAAAACAAATTTTTTGTAGAGTTGAAATAATACCCTTCTTGGTGTGCGTCATCGATTGTGACGTATATCCGGGTTTTCGGCATGTCGTTTATTTTATTTGCTATTATGACATATAGCTAACCTAAAATCATCAGGATCGTATTTAGCCAAATAAGACAAAGCTTTGAAATTAATAATTACCTGCCTCTTTCTCTAACTGAAAATACTTGAGAACTTTCAAAATACTTATGTTTTTCCGTGTATCCATGCATATTTTTGTGTTATTTAAATAAATAAAACAATAAAATTGATATTCACTTTTCATAAATAATAATTGACCGTAAACAACAAAGTACTGACCTGACGAGAACTGTCAATGTGACAGTAGAAAAAGACGTAAGACACATTTCCGCTACGAAAGTAACGCCTTCATAGTAGTTTGAGCTCTCGATTGATAGGTTGCGCTTGCGCGTAATCTAAACATCAACCAATCAAATTTTTGTAAGTCGAAGATTAGGGTTAATGTTTGTAATACATTTAAACGGTTCATTATTGTGATATTTTGATTAGGATTAATCACAGACCTGCATTTTTTTCCATCTCTTCCTACGTAATGTGTTAGAAGGACATGAACAAATGATCATGCACACCAAGAAGGGTATTATTCCAACCATGTGTATTTTATTTATTGTAGAATAAAAGTTTATATATATAATGAAAATTAAATGAGACTTTTTGTTAATTCTATTTATTGGTCACTGTATACAACTATGGATTTTTCAACTTTCTCATTAGTAGGTGTAATAAAGCGATTTGCTCTTCCTTTTCATTCAGTAGATACAAAACTGTTTGTTTTTTTGAGCGAGAACATTGGTGGAAATCGAGCTCATCATATTTTTTGAAACAGTCTGTTCTTTCCCTATACACTTTTGGTCTTTTAATATAAATAAATTTTTCATCAGACGAACTTGAACTAGAACTAGAGGTTTCAAAATTATTCATATTATATGATCAACGACTAAACTAACTCAAAACTAGCAAACGTCGCTGTTGGCAAATCACAAATATAAAAATTTTGAGGTTATATTGTAGTTAAATGACACTTTAGAGAGATAAAGTCGAGAAATCGACACTTTAACCTTGAAGAATACTTTGAGTTTAAAGTATACTTTAAATTGGTTATGAAATCAATAATATTTATCCTTTAAACTTGAAGTACCTATCCTTTATGTTTCTTTCTGAAATCGGCCGTAAACAATAGAGATGTATAACTTAATACAGAATTTCATCAGTTTTATTTTTCCAAATTGAATTGTATTGTAACTAGTGATATGACCTTGTAGATTTTTAAAATCAAACAAAAAACAATAGTGAGCATTGAAAACATCAACCACATCAACATTAATGAATATAGGAATTGTCAAAACACATAATACATACTTTCAAATGAGCACGAAGCTTAAGAGTAAATTGGGAATAATGGCACAATTATCGGAAAACAACAAAACGAAATCTTAATGCTAGTTGGATATGGAGATTGCCAACCTTTACATGACAAATCTTTTGAACGATGGGGCTCATGTTTGGTTCTGACAACTGTAGTTTTCGTGATCGCAAATTTTTGTGCACATGCGTGAATTAATTAGTTTATCTGTCAATGTCATGTCGACACTTCCATTCATTCCCCTCAGTTCACCGTGTATTATTTTAAGATTAGGTTAAAAATGAGCCAGTTCTCATTACACACATAAGATGAATAATAAGGTGTTCTCATGTTGGTAGAAAAAAAAAATATTCTATAGACCCAATTGGAAGGGATGTTCATCAACACTACTATTTTTTTTAGTGTAGTGTTACTTTTCTCAGTGTATCAAGTAGTTTATGTGTCAATGCCTCGACGTATTTCCGCTCAATATCGTATTAGTCCGACTTCAAAGGAACCGACTCTTGTTAGATGGTGTACTCTGTGGTATTATTAGTTCCACTATCACTGATGTCAAATAATTGAATTTTTACATTTTTACATATATCATGTTACCAACTGCCAATAGGAAAATATTAAGTTTTATTTAAATTTTAGTTTTATTATTCGTTGCAAAAAGCATTGTACCCAACTTTTGTGGAAAGGAATTTTCCGCATGACCACTTTGTTTGGAGTAGTGCAGTTTGACTCACTCCCACTCATTGGTAGCAGCATATGTCTTCTTCTTTTGTAGATTACCTAATTTAGCATCTGCTGGACATTAAATTTGAGTCGGAGCTAACAAAGTTTTGGGTCTATGTCCTTCCAGACACTGGCTGCTAAATGTCTTGAGATGTAAATAGAACAACCTACACTGTAATAAAAATGAAACATTGAAGTCTGATCTAGTTTGCTCGATGACGTTCAACATAAATTACAGTCTAGCCAACAAAAGTTCTCAAATGCTTCCCCATTAATTCTATCATGTTTCATCACTAATATATAACATACTGAGGATAATTCCCTATTACAAAGTTATGGTTTACTATTCACCTAATTCTGATAGTTTCAATGTGTAATACTTCAATAAATTAGCAAAAGCCCTAATAACATTTACAACAAGCCGCAACACGAGATTGATTTTGTAATCAGTCTTATATCAGAGATAACCCAGCTTAGAATTCGTAATTGAACACTTCTCTTCGTTGCTGAATGAAACTTTATACTCTATTTACCTATTCTGTTATCAAGTTAAATTATATTTCAAAAGTTTACATGAATACGAACTACCGTACACCGGTGGGGGTTGATGGTATTAATAAACATCCGACTTTGCCGCAAAGACTGCTGACCGGAAGTATTTCTAAAGTTAAATAAATGT
>CAJUYG010000955.1:0-24361 GCA_910591675.1 Galerucella calmariensis | reverse complement strand
TAAGTAACCGTGAATAGTGTGTTGAGGGTTGTATAAGATAATGAATTAACTTTGAAAAATCAGATAAATTGAACTGAGCTGACGGGAATAAGTAACTTTTTTAGTCAACTGTATCTAACTAATTCCACCCTTTAATGGAATTCTAAGATATTCTAAGATATTCGTAATTATTTCGATATTGACAGAATAAGAGAAGTTACATTTGACGTGATGCCTATCCAATGTTTAATATTTTGACGAGACCAAATAGTGACTTTATCTTGTAATGAACATGAATTGAAAAAAGAAGAAGATATGATATGATGTTACAAATAACAAAGCTGAGGTATTATTAGCCCTATGAGGATATACTGGAGCAATCTATCTAGTAGAGATGGTCGTTCTTACTATAACGTTTTCACGTTTTTACAATAACGAGATATCGGCGATCTTATCAGTGTTATTGTAAAAACGATCCTCTCTACTACATAGGTTGCTAAGTTAGGACAGTTAAAGCCAACTGAACCGCTTCTTCTTCTAAATAATACCTTCGTAAGTGAAACTTTGTTCCTTAAGTGAAGCCTTGGTATAATATAATTCAACTGCACCGCGACCTGTTTAACTAAGTCTACTAAAGACAGGATGTGTACAGGCGGACAGGGACATTGGTTATGGTGAAAATTGAAATGTGGTAGTTGTGACACCAATTCTGATAATTATAAGAATGACAATATAAAATATAATGAAGTAATAATGTGCACACCGAGGCTCTAATCTCAATAACAACTAAAGTTTGTATTTGAGGTATTGTGTGCCAAATATTAAAAAAATCATCGATTGTAGGGAAACAGATGGAATAACGTGAGCATGAAAATATGCTGCGTTGGATGGAATAAAAGGAGAACCTACACTTCGACTTAAGGTCAGAACGACTTTTTTCTTGGGTCGAGATGGGAAACTTATCTTCGAATGGGTCCAAAGCATTACTCAGGCAGTGTTGGACTCATCTTCAAGGGAATGCCGACCAAACCCACCCCAAACTCGCCGTTACTCCCGCTTCGGAATCACTACCCTAGCACACTTCAGGGCGAGCGGCGGTCCCTCATACACTCCCCGTCATCCACTCCCTGCTACCTCTCACAAGCAATATCGAGTCCTCCTCTTTTCCTTATCATGTTCTCCACTATATGCCACTTATCTCCATTCATTCCTCCTTGCACCTCAACATTATCTCCTTAAAATTTTCCCAATACATCGCGTCTCCCTTGATTAATTTTTCAACTTCCTCAAAACTTCCTCGTGCTTCTAGCATCTAAACACATGTTGACACCTTTCGCACCATGTCATGCGTCAAGGAATAGTTCTCCTCCCCGAATTTCTGGTCCACCCAATCTCTACTGCTCCCAATCGCTCCTTTTAGCGCGCCCTCATACTTATCCCACCTTCTCTCCATTTCCGCATCCACCCATTCCTGTACTTCCTCTCTGGTAGCACCCGTCCAGCGTTTCTGTCTGGCTATAGCCTCTCGTCCACGGTCAGAACGACTTACGCGGTGAAGTCACACATTTTTCCTAAGTCTTACTTAAATGCTTAAATAGCACCCTTAGTTAGCCTCTTATGCCGTCCAATGCTTACAACTTTCGCGCTAAAATGCTTTGTAGTAGCCAGTCTATAAAAGTTCTATATTTAAAAAAATCCTCAAATTCCTCATGAATGAATGAATGAATTGATTTGTTTTGTTTTTGTTCGGTCACCCTGTTTGTTGTCCAATCTACGTTTCAATTAAGCACCGAAGATTAATCCCTTGTTAATGCAAATTACTTTATAGATAGTCTTAATGATATTATTCGGTCTATCGGAAAATCGATGTTTTCGCACATACTCTGACGTTATCACTTTAAATATTTTATATACGGCGAGTATGACAAAGGGATATTCAAAAATTCTCTCAAGTTGATAATTACCAACAATTTTTATGAGTAACTTCACATCTCACAAAGAGGGATATCAAAATCAATATACATATGATACCCGTGTCCAAAAGATAATACATTTACGACAGAAAAAGTCTGCTTTGAATAATAACACTGGTAGACAAAGAATTTTTTGCTGTAACGTAAAGCTGAATAGCATACTATATAAATACGAAAATGGCTAGAAAAAAGCTGTAACACGTAAGGTTTTTTTGTTACATTAAAAAAATCATATAGAAATACTACTTTACTTTGGTATAATAAATATTTAACTAACATTTAACGAATCAAAAATGTTTATTGGTAACAAACTTCACTCTTTCCTATCATGGGGAGTCATATTTTTCCTTTTCAAAAACCAGCAGTAATCACCCATAATGGCTGAATTATCGTTTATGGTACCGAGTTTCTATTGTTCTGATATCTTGGTGGAGCCTTTCACTATGTTTGTCGCTGACATCTGCCAAATTCTCGGGAAAGAATGATGAAGGGGAATGGATATAATGAATTTCCAATCACATGAAACAGACATGCGATTTATAGTGATCTAAAAGTTCATTAACTGGCTGTTCATAGTTTGCAACCATCCACAACAATGGTGTAGATAATACACACAATGCCCATTATTGGTCGAGCGAAAATCATCACTGAGTTCGTCAAGCTTGTTTTCAAACAGTTTGAAGTATAAATGTATGGTGTGGGTTCTTCAATGGTCATTTGGTTTACGAGGTCACATTGACTGGACACAGATTTTCTTGAAAACGAATTACCCAAACTTTCCTCTGGCAGCACTAAATACAATGATCTAATAACAGGACGGTGCTCCACCTCATAATACAGGCATTGTTACAGAGTATCTCAATCAGTCTTTCAGCAACAGATGAATAGGGACTTACGGACCTATAGCTTGGCCTCCCCGCTCGCCCGATCTAACGCCACTGGACTTTTTTTATGGGGTTATCTTGAAGAATTAGTGTATCAAACACATCATGTTTATTAAGATGATCTTAAAGAAAGTATTCGTGAATTTGCGGGAAATAATTTTGAATACTCACTAGAAGGTTCTCTTTATTATTAGTTTTTCACGTCAGGTTATGTTTGAGCGACCGGGGGTCGCGACGCAAAAGATCTGTCCGTTACGTTACGTTATGTTATGTTGCTTCGTTATGTGCCTTGCTTGCGTGCTTGTGCTCTCTCCTGAGTCTCTCTCTCGTTTACGAGACGATATGCTTCGGCCGGGAATCGAACCCGGGCCGCCCGCGTTGAAGGCTAGCATTCTATCACTGAACCACCGATGCTATATTAAAATTCCATGCAAAGCTGGTATTCGCAGTGCTGGT
Organism: Galerucella calmariensis; assembly: GCA_910591675.1. Taxonomy (NCBI): domain Eukaryota; kingdom Metazoa; phylum Arthropoda; class Insecta; order Coleoptera; family Chrysomelidae; genus Galerucella; species Galerucella calmariensis. The sequence goes on along the minus strand of CAJUYG010000955.1, from coordinate 21,069 downwards.
GATCTACTTGAATTTGTTCGGTTGAATTTTTACTATTATTTCCATAATTTTTTTTTTGCGCGATTGGTCTTTTTTGTTTATTTACAGCATCGGTTGTCAGGACGGTAGGTTGTGTTTACTGGTTTCTAAGTTTAACACTTCGGTAAGTAATTTACTTACCGTTCAGACGTCGACAATTTCACAAAAATGCAAAATATATTTTAAACTGATCGAGAAGTATAAATGTCACTTTTGACATTTCGTTCATTTCGAAGAAATTTAAATTATTTTATTCAGAATTTATTTTCATACGATCGCGCAAAAAATTGTATAAGCATCTCGAACGTTAAGGGTAATTACAACGTTTGCATGTAGATTCCTCTCGTAAAATTGGACAAATTGATATGAGAATTAAGGGGTCTAGCACATTTACTTTTCGAAATTCAGGGTGTTGAAATTTTGAAAACTTGAATGTTTTAATTCGATAACTTAAAAATGGATGGATAAATTGATTTGACATTTGGCAGGTTGTTTTTAAATGTAAAAGGGCATATTTTGATAGATATAGTAGTTTGTGCAACTAGTGTGGATATGATGGCCATATCGCACGAGGACGAAGTTTGAGCACGACGCCGTAGACGGAGTGCGTTCAAGTGCGATATGGACAATCCACACTAGTCGAACAGCATTTTTCTACGATCCACAAAAGAAAAAATCTAGAAAATAAAAATTTCTATAAACTGTAATATGACTTCAAATTAAATTTAATTTAATTTAACAATTTAATTTTATGTTGCCACTAATTTTTTTGTGGTAAACGTACAGTTCTTGAATATCCAATTTGTATAATGCTACGGTTTCCCTTTTTAAATATATGATGCTGTTATAAGTAGATGTTGACAGTCGAACTCCCTCATGAAGGGTATCGTACCATTTTCTATAATATTGAATATTCTGCTAAATATTTCAAACGTCTACCTGTTGTCGTTATTAATATCAAGCAGAATAATTATTTAAAAATAAAATTAACATCAAAAAATCGGGAATCGAACCCGGGTCTACCGCGTGAACCACTCTCCCATTGCCACCAGCTCCAAATTTTCTATTAACATTAAGCTCATCTATCCTCGATTCCAAAAACAATTACAAGCTCATTTGCCAAACTGCATACGTGTGCAGTCACTCAGCACGTACAAAAATGCAGTCGTTGTGCAGAATCTCAATAATGCTTATCAAGCCTCTGTTTCACTTTAGCAGTCCTGAGAAAATTCAAAGTAAGGATTTATTTTATACATTTCTTACACACTGTATACTGAAATCGGAGGTTTTCACTATTGAGTGCCTTGTTTTATAAAATCCGAATCTTCTATTCCAACGAAATACATTCGAACACCTGCTGAATTAAATTAACGCCACAACGACTAAATGCACACCGACGCTGATGCTCTAAAGACGATCGTCGAACTCCTTGGGGAGTTTTGTAAATTCTCACGAGGGTCCTCTTTGTATTTCAGGTGGGAACGATGCAGTTACAGCCACCTTCGATCTCTTCGACTCATCGAGTGGTCCAGACCTCACTCTCTCTCCGCAGACCTTCACCAATTCAGCCGAGGCTTTCATCAATGACAACTCTAACAGTCTGGGCGTCCCGACGGATAGTGATGCAGGTTGGTTAATCTATCTCACTATATATATATTCTGATCTGATCGTTATTTGTAGTTTGGTTTATTTGTTGTAAATTACGTGCACAAAAGAGAAATAGAAATCATGATAAAATGAGTTTATGTCAACGAATTTGTTGAAACTAGGAATATTTTTGAATGTATTGTGCAATAAATTCGAGGTAACTACCAACGTTGACGTTCTTAACCTTGGAAATGGTGACAAATATAATTCCTTACGATGTAATAAACTTATTCAATTATTTATCTCATTTAGTTGTTTTATAAATTTTATTGCAGTGGCAATAAGTTAGTTTGATTCAATATATTGAGGGTTATTCTCTGGGTAACTACTACAATTCATTTTTTTTTGCACTTATGTGAGCGGTAAGTTCTAATGTCCGCCTTGTGCGACGACGACATGTTAGAGTCATTAGTGGCACATAAAAAAACGCAGTTGTTGTTATTTAAATCATCTGACCACTGACAATCTACAGGGTGATCATTTGAATTCCGACACATTTTATGAGCCTATAACTTGGAAACCGATTAAGATATCGAGAGGCGGTTTTGACTGAACGGCTTCAGGAATGAAGAAATCTTTTTTCACGCTGTTGCCAATTTTGTATTTTTTCCCTAGACTCCAGGAAAAAACAAAGGGTTTTTTGGAGATCAATAACTTAGACATTTTAAATGGAATACCCTGTATGTTTTTGTACCGTGGCATAGGCTGAAGCTTCTACTTTTCAAAAATATATGGTTTTATAGCAATTCAAGGTGTTCTTAAGGAGCAGATTATCTTTGAAAGATAGACTGCAATTCGTTGACTACAGTAATTCCGTATGTTTTTGTCAGCGCATAACTTCTGAACTAGTCATTGCATCGAAAAGCTAAACATAAGAAAACATAAGGAACGTAATAGAAAATATTCAACCACAAATGTTGAGAGACTGTTTTTCAAATCTTCAACTACGCTTGTATAAATGTATTGACATGAATGGTTGGCATATTCTAGGTTAATTGAGCACATACCTACATATAATTTTGTACTCATTTTTTGTATTTTGTTTTTAATAAATTGTTCTGTCTGTCCTGTTTTCAACAACAATAACTTAATCCATATAATGATGTCCAAAAACCCCAAACTTTTTTTCTGGAGTCTAGGGAAAAAATACTAAATTGACAACAGCGTGAAAAAAATGTCTAATTCCTAAAGCCGTTCAGCTTCTTGATGTCATGACTAGTTCAGAAGTTATGCGCTGATAAAAATGTACGGAATCAGGTACTGTGGTCAACGAATTGCAGTCTCTCTTTTAAAGATAATCTGCTCCTTAACTACACCTTAAATTGCTATAAAACCATATATTTTTGAAAATTAGAAGCTTCAGCCTATCCGACGGTACAAAAACATACAGAGTGCTTCATTTGAAATGTCTAAGCTATTGATCCCAAAAAAACCCAAGTTTTTTCCTGTAGTGTAGGGAAAAAATACAAAATTGGCAACAGCGTGAAAAAAAAAATTCTTCATTCCTGAAGCCGTTCAGTCAAAACCGCCTCTCGATATCTCAATCGGTTTCCAAGTTATGGGCTCATAAAATGTGTCGGAATTCGAATGATCACCCTGTATTTCGAAGTTGATTGTTGTCATTAGCGAAAATTTAAGAACTGAATGAAGATGATTTGAAAAGTGTTGTAGTTATTTCAGCCTCTAGATCCAGGAGTAGCAGTTCATCTGATAGATCCACTTGAAATTTTCTCAATTTCTGACGCTGTTAATAGCGCCGTCTATACCTTGCTACCACATTTTAAATTTATTTCTATCAATTCGTCCATTTCTTTGACAGCTTCAAAAAATCGTTAGTTTTTTGGGGTTGAGCTGTCATTTTGTGAACCATAAAAAATATCCACCACCCCGATACAACGGTGAAGTGGTTCGCAATTTTGGTTGATGCAACAGTATTAAAGGAACGCGTCATTTCTTCAATCTACATTCCAATGAATATAAAAACGCAGTTGATCGGTTGGTGGATCTACCGTTGAATAAAAGAACGTCTATAATGTGTTCTGTCCATTCAGTTAGCCCTAGTACTTTGATGTCCATATGTCTGATGTACACATTTTGAAAACTACTCGGACCATACATTTTTAACTGATGCCTATGCCAGTTTACAATAATTTGATTGGCAATGTCACGCGATTAGTCTAACTACACGAGGTCCATAATATAGTTTTGTGGCGTAATGGTTTGTGTAAGTTGTTTACCTAATCGTTTTTTTTATTGTCAAGAGTAATGTACTGGTTAGTCAGCCATTCCTGCAGTACCTAGCAGTTTTGCAAGACGGTGTCGCTGATCTAAACTCACAGAATGATGCAGACTTTTTTAATAGCCACCATTCAGCCATTCGTTTGGGATGTGCTCAACAGCCCAGGCACTTTGTACCGTTTCCCATGTTATCTACTACCGTCTTAGAAGCTTCGTGCCTGCTAGGTACATAGGCCACTAGTTTGACTGGGTAGATTTTCAGTAGTTGTATTATTTTCTCTTCCAATTGCTTCTGTCTGAGTCCTTGTAAATTCTCATAGAAGCAATGTATGTGAGTTGTTGTTTCATCTTAGAATTCACATTTTCTGTACATAGGTTAACTAGCTTTGTCCGTTTTGTTTGTATGTTTTGGAACCATCGGTAATATATTCCATTCCTTGTCTTGTGGTTATCCGGGTGAAATTTCGGAATGCAACATTCTGAAAAGTTAACCCCCCGAATGAAATCTGTCTAGCTTGCTATTTTAATCATATTTGAGTACCGATTGATGAATCAGTTTCGTTCAGATGCAAGTACAGGTACAGAAGAATTACAAAGACAAAACTGTTAAACGCGATCTTTTTCAACCGCGTGAGAGATAGCCAGCTGGGTAAAAGCACGGGAAATTTGAAAGTTAAACGTGAATTAGTATCGCGGTTCGATTTTCCGCTGTGGTGTTTTCAGTATAGGAAACTGTTATGAAAATGATGGACTACTTTTTTAAACAAAATCATACATTTTTCCACTAAGCCAGAGCGAATTTGAGAAAATTAAAACTACATTCGAACTTATTCTTCAACGACCTTTCCAAATCTGTTATTATCTTTTATGATCGCTATTTGGTGAAAAAGTTAGCTGGCGTTTGACAGTTGTGTACAGGAATCCGTATGTCGCATCTTATAAATAACACACTGTATATGACGTTTTGACAGTCCAATATCTCGAAAATATGACAAGTATATGAAACTACCACCGTCAAAACATAGTGGGACACTCTGTATAAAGATAACACGCTTGGATGAAATAGTGGTCGATGATATGTGATATTTTGTTGATATTTATTTTATCCTAATCTTGAATACAATTCAACGACTATTTCAACTAATGTACACATAATATATTGATTGACGTTTACCAAATTGAATAGCTTACAATATATTAAAAATACTGCTAAAGGATCAATCACATTCACAAATTAGCGTTGACTTCACAATCGACATCAAACATCGTCTATTTACTGTATTTCAGTCAGTAAATCAAAATTTAACAGACGGTGGTTTAATGCGAAATCGGGCGACTGTAGCTACAATATTAATTCCAATTTTTCAATACTGCTTACATAGTGATTTATTGATTTTGTTTAAATAAATTTTTAAAAGCACACATTTTTGATTGATTTGATTCAGAAACATCATAATTTTTTTCCAAACTTAGTTTTATACCAACGAAGAAATACACTTCAGTACTCTCCACAAATTCTCTATTATGTCCTCTATCGACTAAAGTGCCTCAAACTGGTAATTTGAGGCATTTTAGTTTCAAAAAATTAGTCGGCTAGAGCTATATCACGGTGGTTTTGGCTAGGAATTCATTGAAAATGATAACTTTGTGTGGTGGTGGGTTATAGTGGTAAGAAATTAAATTTTTTTCGACGAAATTACTTTTTAAAACGAAAAACAGCTGGAGCGGCAAATCTGTTAGTTCGGGACACAAATCCATTCAGTACAAGTGAAGCCATTTAAATATGAAAACAGTCTATATGACCAATCAACTTCTCACCAGCTCTAAATATGTGGAAGAGATACCTCACAAAAAAGACTGGCAAGACCTGAGCGAAATAATGTTTCACCAAGGTGAGACCTAGTGGAAAGACTGGTCAAGCAATGGGGAAAGAACAAGAGCAAGGGTGTATAGTGAAATTAGCAGCACAAGAAATATTTGTATTCCAGGCAGAGAACTATCCTATATGCCAGAATAAAAAAACATATGATTATGACATATCCGCAATGTCCGCATTGGTAGAGGAATGCCAGACAAGATGAAATGTACTGACAGACTGCACTAATGTAAAATCTGTGTGGGTCTTAACGATATTTCTGAAAATTAACAACCTGATGAGCTCACGGCTCAGCAACGACTCCAAAACCATTCTTTGGGATCACAAATAAAGTGGTCCAAGGACAAATACAAACATTAGTACAGAGCCAACTCACACTACAGTGGAGGAACACTCCAAAGCAAATGCACAGTAAGACTTGTGTGACATATAGGTGATACATTTGTTATATATTTGTCCAAAGAGTTACTAACTATTAGTAGAAATCAGCTTAGAATAAAATTACAGATAGGCAAGGAGAAAAATAATGTTTGTGGAGAAGCCAGTGTAGCACATACGAATAATATGGCATACATCCAATGGACCTAAATCTATCGTCTACTCGAAGGTACGGAGATAACCATCATAATTGTCGCAATCCGATTGTTTGAAATAAAATGAGTACTCTTGTGTTGCTGTTTTGATTTAAGGTTAGGAATACGAGGAGCTTTTATATAGTTGATTTTGGTACTTGATTTGTTAAATATTCCAAATTATGAATAATTGTAATAATTTTATGTAGTGGTAATAATATTATTAACATATTATTTAGTAATAACATAACAATATTGAAGTAAATATGTAAATATCAGGATTCTGTCTGCTTTACTGCACGTTTTAATAACAGATGAAACCTTTGTGTCACTATATTTATTGCTACTACTTCAAATATTCGCTAGTGGAAAATTTTTGTTCCTATTTACTGGGTTTTTTCTTGCAAATTAAAAATAAACACCAATTTCGCGCTCAAATCATCGAATGAACAGAAGACAAAGATAAATCAAAAAGAAGAGCCATTTAAATTTTATAAATACGTAACGCCAACAGTTGTACTGTAACGCTTTTGATTTTACAGTTCTTCCGAATGAATTCAATGGCGATAGAAACAGAATAGAAATAATTTCGATTCGGAATTGAAATCACGATCTGTTATAACTTTTATCAATTTGCATTAATGAAGCGAGTGGACCGTTATTTAAATCGATAAAATGTTCGCGTTTTAATATTAAATTCTACTGCATTGCATGAAGCTGAATGATTTCATTTCAATTTAAAACATGTTCAAAGTGATATTACAGAAGTTATATATTTAATAAAATGCCGGAAAAAAAACGTATATAGAAAACATACATTGAATTTTAATAAAAGCTATTTATTGAAAATAATATCTTTTTATGGCATATTTTGATATGAAGCCTAATTCTGCTTTGTGATGGAATATTTGAAAAAATTGCTTATCAGAAAAACTTTCCAGCACACCTATTGTTTTATTATATTCAGATATTACATTTCCAGTGGCGTAACTAAGGGCCCGCATGGACCGCTGTTGAATAGGGGACCCGTAGTTTTAGAGGCCACGGGAACTCCAGGCGCACGAAAAAGTACTAAGCTGAAAACTCGTTCTTTCAGAGACCATATTTACATTATTTAATTTACTTTTAACTAGGTACTATATTTGCATTTGCAAACCACAAGGCACGCGAGAAAGATATCTTGATTTTGATTTTCTCTTCATTTTACACAGTGTTTTTTTCAATATTTTCTTGTTCAGTGAAGTACAGTATTTGATTTGAAATACCCTGTGTTATTTCTTTGTTTGATTTAAACATTGTGTTATCATAAGAATAATAAAAAGAGATAAAAGTAATTACTTTGCAAACAATATAACTATGCATAAATATGATGTTTTGTTTATTTATCTCAATAATCAATATATAGATATGTATTATGTTACATTTTTTCACTTTTTTTGTTCTTCATGCTCCCCGTTTTTTGATATTTATTACTATGGTAAATTTGTTGAATCACGACTCACGACTAAAGCAGCTCCAAATATTGTTCTATCGTTTTTTACCACTTATATGTAGTATCCCAAGTAATATTAGGAAGGCGCATGGCTCTGGCCTCCTTGAAAAAATGATAATTTTCAGTATTAAAAATGCAATTGGATTCGCCCTTCCCCTTCTCGAATAATTTGATGTGTGCGTGTGAAAGTATTGGATATTTTTCAAGGAGGGAGAGGGTGAATCCAATTGTCATTTCTTATTCAAGCCCAAAGCCATGCGCCTCCTCAATATTACTAGGGATACCACATATAAGTGGTGAAGAACGATAGAAAACAATTTGTTTCAACGTGGACCGTGATGTATGTATGTATTTATGTATTTAGGGTGACATTCACTGAGATCTAAAAGATCTATTGTGCCCCCTTACTTCAGTTTCTGAGGAGAGTCTCAGAAGCTAGTAGTTCCTTTAGTCCTAATTCCCGGAGGAATTATGGGATGTCTGCAGGCTTCAACTTAGGTAAATGTTCCTCTTCTATCCAGTAATCTCCTAGGTGCTGAGCTCTAGGATTCTGGAGTGCTGTGCAGTTGGAAAGTATGTGGATGGAGGTTTCTTCTTCCATTCCACAAAATCTGCATTCTTCTTTCTCCACTATTTTGAGCTTTTTCAGGTGCCCATTCAGACGACAATGTCCCGTTAGGATCCCTGTTAAAACTCTTAGCGCATTTTTACTTTGACTTATGCATTCATTTGATCTCAACAGGTTGTAGTCACCCAGAAGAGTCTTTGATTGTATAAGTCCTTCCAATGGTCAGATCTTCTCTTTTTCTCGACTCTACTTATTTCTTCCAATATCGTGATTCGACAAATTTATTATTTTTATCATACGTTTGGAATGTACCTACCTACATATTTAATTTAATCATTTTTTGTTTCATTTTTTAAATTATATTCTTATTATTTTACAATAAAATGCTATTTCAATTTACCACCCCTTATTTGTAAATGAATATAATACGATTTATGTGTTCATGTATATGATGGGCCCTGCTAAAATATTTACGGGGGTACCCCAGAATGGAAGTTACGCCACTGTACATTTCACTCACTTTGCAGTTACCGAAATATAAACAACAACTTATAGTGTAGCTACTATAAAAATATGTTTTTTTTCCATATTTACTCAGACATGAATTCTATTTTGATCCCTGAAATACAAACAAATAAACGAACAAAAGGAAAAAAAGTTATGAGTTTTTTACATCTCTGACAAATAAATAAAAAAAAGCTTGGAGTTTATTTGATATTGACTGTGAAGGCAACAATTTTTATTGAATTTGTCTCTAAAAAGACTTAATAACAATGTAGTTACTTCAAACACTTTAAATTTTCCTTTCTTCTTGATTTGGAAAGAATCTTTTAATTTTCAATATACTTTCATTTTGAATTTTTGTAAAAATAAGTTTCACCATTTATTATACCGGGTGGAGTGAAAAAATATTTTTATACCGCAAAATCTAAACACCCTGTGGGGTGAGTTGAAAGCTACCAGTTTTTGCTTCGCGAATGATTGGAATTAATTCTTAATTTTTTGTTTCGTTCCAATATCTTTCTCTTTACAAAAGATACAAATTTTTGAAGAAAACTTCACGATAGACGAGAGTTTTCAGTAATCTATTTAAAAACTGCATCCATTTTGCGTCTTTGTTTAATTTTGTCGAAGGTTCCATGCACATAACTATTCACTTGTTCTGTGATTAGAACCACAAAACTAAACATTAGTTCTATGGCTAGAACTAAATTCTAGCTTTGTAGTCGAAATCTCCAAAATAGATTTTTATAGAAACGAAATGTACCTATAATGAAAATAATATTCAATTTGACAAAAAAACTGTAATCTCCAACATCAGCAAGTTGATGAGTTGTTAGTAGACCAACTTCTTGATGTAATAGTGTAATTGAAATTCAATAATGTGGTTACATGAGCATCATATAGGAAATTATAGTAATTAACTATATCTAATGTAACTCTAACTGTATATAAAATATTAGAGCTGAATATATTTTTCATTTAAGATTAGTATAGCTGTGCACTAATATAGGAAACGAAATCTGCCGATTTTCACAATGGAGTACATGCATATTTCATATTTTGCTTAGATATTAATTTATAATAGTAAAGTTGATATCAAAAATTACTAATAATAGGAAATAAACCAGAAATAAAATAAAATTCAAATTTCAATGCACTTTCTGACCAGCACCCAAGGATTTTCGAACGCTACCGATGATACGTGTGATGTCATATCTCTTTTTTGTTCACTTTTGTCAATATGGCCGGTATTGCATTAGGTTATGTGTAGTTGTGTGTGTTTATATTGTATTTTAATTAACCAATAATTGCTTCATCGACGTGGAAATATCATTTATATGTTTGTTTGAGACTATTACGTGTTTGTGTGTCCTTTTTTATTCCTAAAAGTCAACGTAAAGTGGAAAGTGGACATAAATATTCGATATATCCGAGGATATTTTAAAACTTTTAGAAGAAAATATTTCATTTACTAGTTCAGTGTTCAGTGTCGATTCTTTGATATTTTGTGAGTAAAGATATGGCTAGCGAAGGTTTTGTAAAACTATAAACTGATAACTTGCCAAAGTAGACTCATTTATGCTGCTTGAATTTTTGAAGTCAAACAGCTGCTTTATTGCAGAGGAAATAAGAGGAGTTGAAGCATTATCGTGAGTACGATTTAAACTATGTATTGTATATAATATATACCGACCATATTTCTATGTGTGGAAGTAAGAAAATAAGGGTTGATTCCTAGACATATAGGTACATAACCTCAAACTATTTAAGAATAAAAATTACCAGCATAGAAGTAGGTACTTTTAAGTGTATTTTTGCTTGCGCCACCAGGTAAAGTAACAAATATTTTATCTGTAGTTTAAATGGACGTTGATTTACACTCTGGAACAATGCAATACTTGGAATACAAAGTTTTTTTTTTCGGCTTCATCCATTTTTAAAGCTTTCAGAAACAAATTAGGTCACAATAACTTAGAGCGTGATACACGAATATGAACGTAAACAAATGACGTCACTCCATGGGACAGCCATCTTTATGACGTAAAGCGCGTTTTGGCGGACTTTCAAATTTCAAATGATGTTTTTATGGTTGAATCCTAGACATATAGGTACATAACCTCAAATACACGAATAAGAACGTAAACAAATCGAATGACGTCAAAGGATGGTTCGGCCATCTTTATGACGTAAAGCGCGTTTTGGCGGACTTTCAAATTTTATGATTTTTAAAGTCGTTTTAAAAGTGAAGTTTATATTTTTTTGAAAAAGTAGGCATGCAAGGTGTTAGGAAACCTGATAAAGCGTCAATTCCCACTAATAGCAAAATTTATGCTTGTACCCTATTGTTACTTAAGGAGTCGGTTTAATAGTGGAGAGATCTCTAAATTCATTTTCATATTGTGGACCTCTTAACTGTTTCCTAATTTCTAATTCTCCATGGAAGTCTAGTTCTTGTTTCTTATTACAAATATGTAGTAGCTCTAGTGCTGTGTTAATGAATATTTTGTGAGGGAGTATTCATTGTGTCTAATTCCAAAAATTTCACTAGTTTTACCAATATAGACAGCACTTTATTCTGGACATTCAAAGTTATATAGCCCAAATTTTTCAAATGAGGATATTTTTGTTTTCACATTTTACAATTTTTATTTACATTGCTTTCTGGTTTGAATGAAACGTGGTAGTTTCATTATACTTGATACCGTTGTGAATTTTTTTTGTGAAATATATCCGCTTTGAATATTTTTGCAATGTACGAAATAAATCCCAGCAAATATGAGCGTGATGAAATAAAAATTGAATCAAAACAAAAACGAAAATTGAATATCACAAGGGTCTTACGAAAGACCTTTGGGAGTATTTGGATTATTTGCACGTGGAAATATGAAAAGAATGATAAAAAGAAAATGGTAGATGAAGAATCAACATTTACACATTATAAAAATAACACGAAACAGACAAAGTATAATAGTATTAGAAAATGTTTCATAGCGCATGAAGTGTTACTCTAAGAATCTTGAAGCTCTAGATGAATTATAGAGTTTGGTGTGAGTTGGATACCTTTATAAATACAAAGCCTCCAATCAAAATTTACTGTTAAATAACTTATTTGTCAATATTATTCTCAACCACAAAACAAGCATATATTTTGACAATTAATCTCGATCATTTTTACCAAAATGACTAATTTTAAGTTAACACGATAAGCGTCTCGAGGTATAAAGGGTATGTCGCACTTAATGACATACCTGGAAATGTGACAGAGGAAAAGAAATTAGATACGGAATTCAGCATGTAATTGATATACTCTAGTCTAGAGGTGTAGAGTCCGTTTCATTAGAAAGCGGACTACTGACAGATGAAATGTGCCGCAAACAATATGGCCGCCTGTCGGGCAGTGACGCAGGTGTTGGGGTAAGAGACTAATACCAACAATAAAGGATTCTTGCAAAATGCTGTGCTTCAGTTCAGCTATTGGTTGCTAGATGTCACAATACATGTAAACAAGCTTTCCGTTCTCTAATTGAACGGACTCTACATAGTTATTCATCTCCACTAACTGAATTCATCCGTTTCAGCACAAAATTCATAATAATTATTATAGGTATTAACTTAATTTCAAAAAGTCAAAATTATTGTAGTGACGTCACTTCCCTCAATAACAATAGTGGACTGTTCTCTTCGAGCGAACTGGGTTGTAGAATACAGAAGTACAAAGCCACCTTAGTATTCGGTTCGTAAATAATTTCAAGAATTAATTATAGTGAGTTATATGAGTGATTTATTATAACTCATGCTGTTTGTTTAGAGATAGTCGAAAGCATTTGAATAATTAATATACAGTGTGGAAACCACTCATGGAATAAAATTCTTTATGTCATTATTTTAGAAAATTATAAAAAATGTCGAGACACGTCAACTTTTGAATTGAGTTGTACGTTATGTAAAAATAAATGTAAATGAACAGGGTGATTCACGCAACTATGCTATAGTCGGTGCTGTTTTTTTTTTAATGAAACACCCTGTATATTTGCATATTTTTGAGATCCTCTTAAAGAACTGATTACAACAAACTAAATAATGTATGGTCAATTATAAATTATACAGGGTGAAATTTTTATTTTTACAGTTATTAAACACATACATAAAATACTTGATGTATATGATTTTAATACACTGAAATAAATGCTCAAAATGTTCTCCACCTAGTTGTTGGCAATAGCACAGTCTCCAATAGAACTCCTCCTTAGCTTTGTGTTTGAGGTGGAATATTCCGTATTTCTGTAGTTATCCTGTCTTTGAGGTCTACAATGCTAGTTGGTTGTGTTGCATATACTTTGTTCTTGAGATAACCCCACAGAAAAAAATCTAACGGCGTAAGGTCTGGCGATCTAGCTGGCCACTCAACAGTACCTCTTCGTCCACTCCATTTATTGGGGAAGATTTCATCTAAATAAGTTCTTACCATTAAAGCATAATGAGGTGTTACCCCGTCTTGCTGGAACCAAACATTTTCATTCGGTAAGCTAGGAACTATTGCGTTGGGATATGAGTTTGCCAACGCAGGAATAACTTCATTCCTAAGCATATTTAAATATTATTCAGCTGTCAAATTTCCATTTATAAATATAGGACCAATAATATGGTCGCCTATGATACCGGCCCAAACGTTCACCTTTTGAGGGTACTGAGTATGTGTCTCACGCATCCAATTAGGATTCTCTGCTGACCAATATCTACAGTTCTGTCGGTTTACCTCTCCATTCAATATGAATGTCGATTCGTCAGAAAAAAGAATGGTACCAAGAGCTATCTCATTTCTGTTCAGCTTATTCATCAATCTTTCGCAGAAATCCATTCTACGATCTGGATCGTCTTCTGTTAACTCCTGCACAAAAGTTAATTTGTAGTTTTTCTTTGTGAAGACATCTCAGAACAGTTGTATGACTGACATTATTTTCACGGGCAATTTGATCTGTACTTGTTGGATTCTCTTCGACACTTAACAAAATATCCACTTTCACATCATCTTCAACGAAATGTGGTTTTCTTTTCAATGGTTTGACATGTCCAAGTAGATAGCATTATGTCCATTTTTAAATATGTTGACTAATGAAGAAAAACTGCTACACGTTTCGAAAAAAAGTTAATAATATACTAAATTAATGGATGAGAAATGATAAAGTCAGCTACATCTTTGTTAGTTCAGTTGACATTTTTCTTAAGATTGTCAGGTTTGCCCACGACAATTCCACAGAATTGGAGTATTTTTGTCTTGAAATTTTTTCAAACAGATCGGTTCTACAACAATATTTGAAACAAATAGGACAAGCTTCTGTTAGTATTATTAGAAATACAGAATTTCCAAAATATATCAATCATTAAATTTGCATTTGGATCGTATTTTTGGCATAAGATATTACTATGTGTAGCTTTCGTCGCCACCTTTTGTTGGAAGGAAAAAATTGACAAAATGCATATAAAAGTGAGCTCCTGAATTATCGACTTAATACTGAAGACGCAGTTGTACTTTTACTGAATGGACTTTGCGAACTCATTCGTAAATATACTTCTTATGGCTGATAAGTTCTGCTGCTGTCCATCACGCTCTGGGGGTATGACCATAAAAACTTGCGCTGCTTCCAACGTTTGACAAGCTGTCAATTCAATTTGACTTCGTAGCACGCAGCCCTCACATTTTAAGTTTTTTTCATTTAAAATGGAGAGCGTGGTCATACGAGATAACGTATTGTTTTGATCTATAATATTTTTTGGAACTTCTATATTTTTTTATGTTTTTGCTGTCATGCAAAAAAAATGATTTCTCCATAAAAAGTTTAAAGTAGAGTTTAAACAGCAAATGAAATAAAATAAAAAATAACATAAAATAATATCAGAAATAAGAGCAGACAACATAGGTTTATAGATATCACTAGAATAAACTAAGAATGAACCAATCAAATCGCAGATTTTTTGACAATGACTTCTGTGTTTTGTGCAAGTTTGGAAAATTTCGTTCTAAGTAAGTACAGTACATAACCTCAACCTCGCTATTTAGTTGTTATTTTATTTATATTTCTCGATATTTTTAATTTCCTATTAGAATCATTATAGAAAATAAATTTATAAAGTTTTATTAATGTGAAAAATAAAAAGTACACAAACGAATGACAAAATCAAAAATGTTCATCAGATTTTAGGTTAGAAAACTAGAACTTGTCAATAGTGTGAATACGGAAAATATTGGGGAGTGGATTTGGGTCATGCGCAATATCATTTTCCAAATAAAATAAGCGAAAAAGATAAAAGTTGGCCATCTCTTATTCTTATTCCTTATTTCAGCTTATTTCCTGAATAGACGCTGTCATTGAAATGCATCAAGTGAACATTCTTATTTTATTTTATAGTTCTCATTTTATTTCAGTTGCTGTATATAAACTCTGCTTGAAAATATGTTTCATTTCACGCAAATATCAAATATGAATTCATAAGGATGAAAAAATGGACCCGTGAACCGAAAAAAATGAAATTAAATTAAATTTCATCAATTGTGTAAACATTTTGATTCTGCTAGAGTGAGAAACTAGAGAGCAAAACATCTACAAAGTTTCATGTAAGGTTCTATCGATCATCGTGGTATCTTCTCGGAATCTGTAAAACATAACGTTAGGAACATCATTTTCTTCACACTTAAGTGAATTTTCTCCATCCCTTTGAGTCCTAAATAAACATAATTATTAAATGTTACTTTATCTCCGTTGTGAAGGGGACAAATATTCAGTTTTGTCCGTTTTGGCTGGTTTCGCTTTCTTTTTCCAAGAGGTTTAAGACTAGGTAGATGTATTTATAGTTTTTCCTTTTCAGTAAAAATAAATTGGAAAAAGTTGGCACTGTCGATATAAAATGACTTACTTTAGTAAATTGATTTGCTTTCCTGGTCAGAATGTCTTATTTTCCACAGTTGGAGATCGAGAATTTTTATTCAACTCTCGTTCCATGGGTTTCGTCGGAGTGCTCCATGGGAATTCAGGAATAGATTGGGCGTCAACTATTATTTTCGATGAGGACATCAATTGTATAAGCTTGTCAATGCGATTACTCCCACTGCCTTATAAGGAATTCGAAATTTTTCTCAAAGTTACTCACCAACTTAATTCCAAAAATATATATGAAAGTTCTAAATTATTGGATAATTATTTCGATATATGCAAAATATCATCTGCAGAATGACAGAGGTTACATTTGATGTCATGCCTAATAATATAGTACACGCATATTTCATATTTTGCTTGGATATTAATTTTTAATAGTAAATATGATATCAAAAATTACTAATAATAGGAAATAAACCAATTTCCATTGTAAATTACTCACAAATTTTAAAATAAAATTCAAATTTCGATGCACTCTCCGACCACAACCCGAGGATTTCCGAACGCTACCGATGACGTGTGATGTCATAAAATTTGTTTACTTTTGTCCACTTAGTGCCTTAACCTCACTTCAAAATACAGTGTACACTGACACAGTATTCTATACGTCATGTTTTCTCCATCAATTTTATGTAGTTTGTTTATTTTTTCATAAATACATTTATTATAAATCATCAGATAAATCTTCAAGAACATTTGTGTGCAATCGATAGGTACACATATAAAGAAGCAGCTTATATCACTTGGAATGTCAAATGGAGTAATCGATTTTTATTAATGATTTAGGCAACGTTTATCTCCGTTGATTCTAACCTACAAAGCTACACTTGACATAAAAAAATACATTTTAAAAACGATTACTTACCCAGTCGCTTATAAAATACTGAACATTATGTCATTAGGCACTTATATTTTCAAATTATTTACATTGTGAAAGTTAAAAGGCTCCCTATCTTTACAATAATTGTTGCTTCCATAAGCTTTACGTGTTAATGCCTCCGACGTAACTTGCGTTTTTAAGCCGCGAGGGGGCGACAGTAGGTACGCACATAGCGAATAGTACAGCTTCGGGAAAAAAAATTATGACAAAAGTGACCTCGAGAAAAGCCTGGAAATTATTTACAGAGTTGTAGGTCACCGCTAGAGGGCATATGTGACAGTTAAAATTTTAAAATGCAAAATTTTTCAAAACTCACCCAATTAAGGAGCATATTAAATATTATAATCAGATTCCTCGACAAATTCTGCATATTTTTAATACGGCAAGTTTAAGTCTATCTCTTCAAACAAGGGGTGGGGGAGAGTGGGAACCTTGTTACGAAAAAACGCCTGTAATTCCGGTTCTGCTTGACCGATTTCAATAAACTTGATGTTGTTTGAAAGAGCTTTTGTCTAACCATCGGAAATTTGTAAATATTAAGCAATCTGATGTATAACATGGATGGCTAGAGGGCGCTGTTTTATTTTTTTTGTATATTGTGTTTTCTCGTAACAATTTTAAATGGAAACATACAAATTGAAGTAGGTCTTTGAAAAGTAGACTAAATCAGTATTAAAACACTGCAAACCGCAGGGCGATACCTCTTTCCTATCCTGAGATATCGTAAAAATCAGGTAAATGGCGGGTTTTGCTCTTCCAACGTCTAGAAGGCTGGTGAAGTAAGTTGTGCTACATTTTCTCAATTATATAATAATGTTTTATTTATTTTCAAGCGATGAGCTCGGCGATGTTCTAGTAAATCAAAATAAAATATCAATAAAAACCGATATTTGCCCAGCAACAACAAATACAGTTTAAAATATGAATTACGATTTAGGTCGCACTGTATCAAACACCCAAACTCGTTTTAATGATAACTGATGTTTTTCGTTTGTCCAGTGATAACTATTATATGTTTCTCATTCTTATCATACCGAAAATATCATCAAATCAAAGTTAACTTGTGAAAACATGACTAATGTATTCGCCGCCATTTTGTGTCCAGTTTCAATAAAACACCAAAAAATTTAATGCAATTATCTTATGCTGCTTGGATATATTTTTAACTAACAGCATGATAATAACCTAGGTGAGGCGAAGTAAAGGAATGTAGCAATAATAAAAATAATGAAAGGCCTGGCGAAGAAAATTCGTAATAAAATTACGAGAGTTAATGCATGTAATAGTATATTACGTAACGTGTGCGGAAAGTGACATTTTTCACACGAGTGGGAAGTATTGTCTCACGAGCGCAGCCGAGTGAGACAATCCCACGAGTGTGAAAAATCACTTTCGCACAAGTTATGTACACTATTTTTCCTACGACCACGCGATATACTTTTACCAAATTAGGCACGTATAATCTTGCTTTTTTATGTAGATGTGAGAGGTTTTACATATGTGTATTTGTAAATACTTTATATGGTTTTGATTACTTACCTTTGAAATTGGCCCAGAAAATTGTGATTTTCATGTTTTAATAACATGAAAGTCCAATAAATGTCGATATAAACACATTTTATTTTGGAGAATAAATAAACTGTTGTGTATATTTCCTTAGCGCCTATTAGTATCTTGGACAAGAACCATAAGCTACAACAGTGGGATGGCCGAGCGGTCTAGGCATCCGTGGGCTCGATTTTTGACAAGCAGTAGGGTGGTTCGAGTCCGGGCTCGGTATTTTTTTTTTAAATTTTAAATGAAATAGATAGATTATATTATATTATTATATGGACAAATCAACTTAGGAAATAAGCATTTCACATATACATATTAATTTGCGGAGTAAAAAGACTAGCATTTCAACATTCAATTTGACAGCTTTTTTATCCGCACACGTACGGATAAGATTTTTTTCCGTACGCGTATGAATAAAGGTCACTTTCCATAGAACTAGTCAGTGCGATATATGTCACTTTCCTATGTGGTCGTAGGAAAAGTCATTTTTCGTTTACTAACAACGAAGGCCTTCAATGATATTGATATGATTATACTATTTTATATTGTACCCATATCACATGGTCCTACACCAAAGTTTGAATGCTTAAGATTTCGATACAGGTTGGTTTTTTGCAACTGACTCTCACATATGATGTGTGTGTTTTGGGGTGACATTCACTGAGACCTAAAAGATCTATTGTGCCTCACATATGATACAAGACATTTAAGCTGCTGTTTTCTCTACCCGTCAGCGATTGATTTCATGCATTGAATATTCTAGACGACATTTCGAACATCTAGGGCGGAACTAATTACGTATCCAGTTATTTATTAAAGGTTCCAATTGTTCGATTTATCACATTATTTTAAAATTCGTTGCTAGTAGCGACCGCATTATATTTAGGTAATCTACTGGAAACAATAACATTAGTATGATAACAGTTTAAATTACTGCAGAAAAATGTAAAATCTTTCCATTTAGGGTAAATTCAAAAATTTCTGTTAACGCGAACCAGCCTTCTAGACGTTGGAAGAACAAAACCCGCCATTTACCTGTTTCTTACGATATCTCAGGATAGAAAAGAGATATCGCCTCGCGGTTTGCAGTGTTTGATTAGTAATTTAGTCTACTTTTTAAAGACCTACTTGAATGTGTCTGCTTCCATTTAAAATTGATACGAGAAAACACAATATTTGAAAAAATAAAACAGCGCCCTCTAGCATTCATCTTATTGATCAGACTGCTTAATATTCACAAATTTTCGATTGTTCAATAAAAGTTTTTTTAAACAACATCAAGTTTATTAAAATCGGTCAAGCAGAACCGGAATTACAGGCGTTTTTCCGTAACAAGGTTCCCACTCTCCCCCACCCCTTATTTGAAGAGATAGACTTAAACTTGTCCTATTAGAAATATGCATAATCTGTCGAGGAATCTGATTATAATATTTAATATGCTCCTTAATTAGGTAAATTTTGGAAAATTTTGCATTTCAAAATTTTAACTGTCACATACGCCCTCTAGCGGTGGACCTACAACTCTGTAAATAATTTCCAGGGTTTTCTAGAGGTCACTTTTGACATAATTTTTTTTTCCGAAGCTGTACTATAAACGGTTCCCGAGATATGGCCGAGAGCCATTCTTATTTGGACACCCGGTACAATTGGAAGAATATTAAGTTGCTGCTATCAAAAATCTATTAATTAGGTACTATACTATAAATTAATTTTTTGGAAAACACCAATTGAATGTGGTTTAGAAAGCAATGAAGAGAAAAAAAAAATTTTAAAGACATGGAGAAGAATTATTATTTTGAAAGTAGCAAAGTGAAACAAGGACATTGGAGAAATTTAAATTTAATTTAAAGTATCCAAATGGATATTTTACAAAATAAAGTAGTACTAAGATAGGACTTCAAAGTACTACAGTTGATAGTAATTTATGTACCGAAGCTAATAGCTGAATAATTTGTCCTTTTGGCGGGCAAAATTAAATTGGTTTGGAAATTGAGTTTTATTGAACCCTATTGTTTGGATTTCGTAAAACCACATTTGAGATATGGATGAGCTCTTGAAGTTTAATAGGGATGATTTGGAATATCACAGTGAACCACTAAGTTGTAGAAAAAAGATTATTTCAAATGATTTGACACAATAATTCCAACATTGCTGGGTCTTTAATTATCTGTAATATTATTTTGGAGATTAGAATTGAAATTTTAAGTATAAAAACCATCAAACAAATAAAAATGAGCCGACTATATTCAACAGCATCAGATAGAAAATATAAAATGGATTATCTTTGAGCAATTTGTTTGTTTTATAACTCGTATCGAGTACACAGGAAAAACAGTCCATATAGTTTTGATTTGTTACCATATTCATAGTTACTGGCAGAATATTTCATAAAACTCATTCATTAAATTTTGTTTTCAAACGACTGGCGTTTTTATCTTTTTTAATTTTTGAAATATGGAATAAAATTTTAGTTATGTAGATGCCCTTACACAAAAGCTCTTTTAAACAATAAAGCCCTACCGATCATCAATCATGAAATTGTTCAATCCGTATCGATATTGATATTTAACATTTCGGAAAATATTTCAAATATTCCCGAAACTTGTTTTCATACAATGTAATATTTACGTCGAAAAAAAAAGAATAATCAGCAATAATAAAAAATTGTTATAATCTGTCGACTAGTTCTGAGTTTATTATTGACCAGATAAATGTAAGCTCCTACCCGCTGGACAATTTTTAATACAAAAATCTACTTTTACTAGGAGCCAAAAAATTGAAGAC